>BMAO01003690.1:0-173873 GCA_019973975.1 Trichonephila clavata | reverse complement strand
TGTCTGTAGTAATGTATGTATAAACTGTGTCTGCGCAATCCCAATTGCGCAGCCTAACTGCGCATGCCCTGCAACTCCAATGTAAATGTACAGAAGTTATGAGAAATTAATAAACGCAAGTCCACAAGAAAACTGTGTCGTGATTGTGTGTGTCATGAACAATATGTGTAAGAGACTCTTCAGTCCACTTACGTGTTAGAGCTATCGAATTAAACACTGGTCCTTACGAGGCCAGAGAACTAATGGATTAACCTATGGATTAAAAAAAAAAAAGACTAAATGAAAAGCCAAGTGCGGCAAACAGTGGATTTGTGTGAAAAGCCAAGTGCGGCAAACAGTGGATTTGTGTAAGCAGCCAAGTTCGGCAGCCAGTGAAGTGAGGTGAGAGCAATGTTCTTTGAATTTTTGATGAATTTTAATTATTTAATTATGTCTTTAATTGCTAAGTTGAAGAAAGACGAGTTAAAACTTGTCGCGGAGGAATTAAAACTAACTGTGCCAGATAATGCAAAAGTTCTTTGATTTGAAAATTTTAATTGAAAGTAGTGAAGTGTATAATGGCAGACACAGAATTAGTTAAAACTGTTATTGACCTATGCCGTTGAAGAACGAGAATTAAAAAATCTGCGATTGAAGCAAATTTAGAGTTAGAGAAAATTAAGTTAGCACAGTTAGAGAAGCATTAGAGCTTGCTAATATTCGGAAAGATTTAACCACATGATCTTCACTTTCAACAGTGAGCGCCACCGAAACATGTAACATATTAGTATCGAAACGTTAATAAAAAGTGTAAAAACATTAACTATCTCTGTACCCTCGCGTGTTGAGTCATATAATTTATTTTTTCAGTCATTAGAGAAAGCATTCAAAACGAAGGGGTTCCCGAAGAATGGAATCGGAAATTCTTTAAATATCTTAGAGAGAGAGAGCGAATAACTTAATGATTTATGTGTCAGAGGAAGAATTGCGCAGTTATGAAAAACTAAAAATTTAGTTTTGAAAGAATTTCAGCCTACACCGCAAGAATGCTATAATAATTTTCGTAAAACTCAAAAATTAAATTCAGAGAGTTATGTTCAATTTGCGTCTAGGTTAAGTGCAACATTTGAGTATTACTGTCAGTTACGAAATGTTAATGAATTTAAGTCAGTATGTGAATTAATTGTTGCGGATAAAATGATGAGCACTCTTGACAGAGAATTAGTGACTCATATTATGTAAAACAAGGAGAAACATTTTTTAAACCCCACAGTTAGGGCGAGAATGTGATATTTATTTATCTTCTAAAGGTAAATTTAAAAGCGAGTCTAATACATTTCCAGGTCCTTCACTGGAAATGAAAATAAACGATTTGAGTTCAATAAACATCAGAGATATAACAGCTCGCGAAGTCAGAGAGGAGGTTCGAGCGTATTTTTTTCTGAAATAAAGAATGAAAAATGTGTGTTGTGTAAAAATGAAGCACATGCTTTGCAATTTTGCCCTCAGTTTAAAGGTTTTTCGATAAATGAAAGAGCAGATTTTGTTAAAAACAATAAAATGTGCTTTAAATGTCTATCCCAGAATGTTGTGTAAAACAGTGTCGCTCTAGAAATTGCATAGTTTGTAAGAAGCCGCATAATAAATTGCTTCATTTTCAAAGAAGAAATAAAAAGTATCCCAACTCCTCAAATCGGGCCTCCTTCGGTCCTTGAAGAGAGATCGCAAACGATATCTTTTCAATGCTTCTGCCCTCCGTTCGTTCCTAATTCAAATATAAACAAGCAAGAAATCGTGGCGACTACATTTAGTCATAACAAAATTAAAAGATGCTTACTGAGCACAGCTCGCGTATTAATAAAGGATAAATATTCGAATTGGCATGAATGTAGGTGTTTGTTAGATGGAGGCAGTATGGTTTGTCTTATAACTAAGGAGTGCGCCAATAAATTACAACTGAAAAGTGAAAAGATTAATACTTTGATCTCATGTTTAAATGATGCATCTATGATTGTTAACGGTTGCGTTAAAACGACAATTTCAAATAAAAATAATACATTCGTGAAGGATTTAAATATGTTAGTAGTTAAAAAAATCACAGATTTTATTCCAAGTAATACGTTTAATAATAGTGTTAATTTTTCAGATGTAGTGGAGTTAGCTGATGAACGTTTTAATATTCCAGATAAAATAGACATGTTGTTAGGTGCAGAAATATTTTTTGAACTATTGAGACCGGAAAAATTTAAGATAAAAAATTCAGATCTAATTTTACAAAACACGGTTTTTGGTTACGTTGTAAGTGGTAATGTAGATTCATTTAATGAAACTAAAGTTCATTGCGGTTTAGTTAAGGACGAGGATTTAAATAAAACGTTGCAAAAATTTTGGGAAGTAGAAAATGTGGAGATAGTGCAAACAAAAAGTAATGAGGCTAGTTTATGTGAGGAACACTTTATGAAAACACATTCTAGAGACGAGGAGGGACGGTACATAGTTAAAATGCCCCTTAAGGGTGATCCAAATTGTTTAGGGAATTCCAGGGGCATTGCTCTCAAACGATTAAATGCATTGTGGCTTAGATTGGAAAGGGATCCACAATATCTAAAATTGTATAGAGAATTCATGCAAGAATATGAACAAATGGGACATATGAAAGAAGTGAAGGTAGAAGAAAATAATTCGAAGATGAACTATTTCTTACCTCATCATGGCGTCTATAGACCCGAAAAAAGTACTACTAAGGTGAGGGTGGTCTACAATGCGTCTAGTCCTACAGATAATGGATTATCACTGAATGATATTCAGTACAATGGAGGAGTCATCCAAGATGACTTATATGCCCAGATGATTAGATTCCGTACTTACAGATATGCACTGACTGCGGACATTAAAAAAATGTATCGAATGATCCTAATTGATTCCGAACAACGCTGTCTGCAACAAATATTGTGGAAGGACAATAAACACGACCGAGTAAAAACATATGAGCTTCAAACAGTCACGTACGGGACGACCAGTGCCCCATACTTAGCGCAACGAACATTGAAACAATTGTCCTATGATGAAGAAAATAAATTCCCGATAGCAGCACCAGTCCTTCGAAGCAATTTCTACATGGACGATGCGTTATGCGGGGCGGACACCTTAGAAGAGGCTAAGGAGCTACGATATCAGTTAATTGAAATTTTCAAAAGTGCAGGCATGGAATTGCATAAAATCCGGGGAAATCATCCTGAACTTTCGCAGAGTATAAATGGAATCTACGATTTTTCTAAACCAAATGAGACCAAAACCTTAGGTGTGTCCTGGGACCCAGGAAGAGACACTTTTTCGTTTAAAATTGACGTGATAATTAGTGATTCGTATACCAAGAGAAGCGTTTTGTCAACTATTGCGAGACTGTTTGATCCTTTGGGTCTTGTGGGACCCGTGGTGTCCAACGCCAAGATGTTTATGCAGAGGCTTTGGAGACTTAGTATTGACTGGAAAGATCCACTCCCAAAGAAAGTGTATGATCAATGGCACCAGTTGTTAATTGGGCTAGAGAGCCTAAATAACATAAATATCCAAAGACGTGTAGTAATTGAGAATCCTTCATCTATAGAGATTCATGGATTTTCTGATGCGTCAGAGCGCTGGTATGGAGCTGCAGTGTATTGCAAATCAAAAAATAATTCGGGAGTGACTTTAGTGAGATTAATTACTAGCAAATCGAGAGTTTCACCAATTAAGAGTCTAACTATTCCAAGATTGGAACTGTGCGCCGCTGTCCTTTTGTCCAAACTTGTGAAAAGAGTGATTGATACCTTGAAGCTGGAATCAGTTAAAGTTTATCTGTGGACTGATTCAATGATAGTGTTGTCTTGGCTACAAAAAGAACCGATGGACCTTAAAACATTTGTGCAGAATAGAATTGCTAAGCTTCAAGATTTGTTCCCTGTACGGAAATGGAAACATGTGCCATCCAACCAGAATCCTGCAGATTTGATTTCTCGTGGAGTAGATCCTGACAAACTTCTGAACCAAGAAATGTGGTGGAACGGTCCAGAGTTTCTATCTGGCAGTGATTATCCGAACAAACCTGTGCACATTAGTGAAAACAACGATGCGTACAATTCAGAACTGAAGAACAGTGTCCTTGAAAAACTTGAGAATGAAGTGCCAGTTTTTAACATTTTAGTGAATGACTTTGTGAACAATTTGTGTAACCTTAGTAATAACTATTTAACCATTTTGCGTATCTTAAGTTATATTCTTAGGTTCGTAAACAACCTGAGGAGGAAGGTTAAAGCCAGTGGCCCACTAACAGTAGATGAATTGGAGAAAGCAGAGATCTTCTTAATAAAAAGTGTACAAAGGCAAGAATTTTCAGTAGAAATAAAATGTATGGAAAAACAAAAACCTATCTTGCAAAAAAGTAAGTTGAAAAGTCTCAATCCATTTTTGGATTCAGATGGAGTGCTTAGAGTGGGTGGTCGATTAGATAATACAAATTTTCCTTTTAATCAAAAACATCAAATTATTTTGCCTAAAATCCATAAACTGTCATGTATGATAATTGAATATTTGCATAACAAATACTTTCATGTTGGTGCTTTTTCACTTTTGAATTATGTTCGCGAAAAATTTTGGCCTCTCAATGGTCGCAATCTTTGTAGAAAAATTGTTCATAAATGTATAATCTGTTTTAAATGTAAACCTGTTATTACATCTCAAATAATGGGCAATCTGCCTAAGGAAAGGGTTACCACTGACTACCCTTTTAACTGCTCGGGTGTCGACTTTTGTGGTCCTTTCTTCATAAAAAACAAAAGCCAACGCAAAGGAAGTTTGCATAAAATCTATGTTTGTATATTTATCTGTTTTGTGTTTAAAGCTGTACACATAGAAGTAGTGAATGATTTAACTTCCGATGCATTTATTGCGACTTTAAAAAGATTTATTGCACGAAGAGGGAAATGTGCAAAATTATTTTCTGATAACGCTAAAAATTTTGTAGGAGCTAATAGGGAAATTAAAAAACTTCATGAAATGGTTAGCAAACCAGATGATCAATTAGCTAGATACTTAGCGGCAGAAGGCATTAAGTGGAAGTTTATACCCCCTAGATCCCCAACTTTGGTGGTCTATGGGAGGCTGCTATTAAATCATTTAAATATCATCAAAAAAGAGTTATGAGGGGAATAAATTTGACTTATGAAGAATTTTTAACCGTGATAGTTCAAATCGAGGGTATGTTAAATTCTCGACCTCTTTGCCCCTTGTCTACTAATGAGAATGAGTTTGAAGTTCTTACTCCTGCTCACTTCTTGATTAATAGATCCTTGAATTCTATTATTGAGCCCAACTTAATAAATATAAAGGAGAATTACCTTAAGAAATGGGAAAAAATTACTAGAATAGGGCAATTAATGTGGAAATTTTGGCATCGCAATTATCTTAATCAAATGCAACAAAGGAACAGATGGATGTTCGAAAAAAATAATGTAAAAGTTGGAGATTTAGTACTCTTAATTGAAGAGAATTTGCCACCATACAAGTGGTTATTAGGAAGAATTATTCAAGTTTATTTAGGAGTCGATAACAATATTCGTGTAGTTAAAGTGAAAACTCAATTTAGTACTTGTAAAAGAGCCATATCTAAAGTTTGTGTTTTGCCAATGCCAAATGATTAAATACTGTTGATAAAATTTATTTTTTTTGTGTGTTTTAATCAATTCAAGTGAATTGTTTTTTTTTTTTTTAAATTTAATTTCAATGATATAGTGCATTTCTTTAAGTGTCTTTTGTGGAATTTAAGTGATGAACAATTTAGATATATTTTGTGTTAATTATTAATACAGTGATTGCATGGTGTAACCAGTGCAATGTGGGGCGGTATGTTAGTTCACGGCATACGAAGCGCTATCTGTGTAATTAAGAGAGTAGAGTGTGTTGTTGTGTCTGTAGTAATGTATGTATAAACTGTGTCTGCGCAATCCCAATTGCGCAGCCTGAACTGCGCATGCCCTGCAACTCCAATGTAAATGTACAGAAGTTATGAGAAATTAATAAACGCAAGTCCACAAGAAAACTGTGTCGTGATTGTGTGTCATGAACAATATGTGTAAGAGACTCTTCAGTCCACTTACGTGTTAGAGCTGTCGAATTAAACATTATCCCTCTGATTTCTCTTTTAGTAAGTGTTGCTTACATTACTCATGTCCTTACGTATTGGGGATCTTACGGTATTAAATCTGTTGATTTGGAATGCTTTTGTACAAAGTTATATTGAAAAAACCGTCTCGTCCTTAATTTTTGCACACCAGTGTATATTCTTGAAAATATTGGATAAAGAACAGGGATTTACAAGGCAATGTACAATGTGTTGCCTAAGGAAAATGGATAGATAATCCAAAGAAGTCGATATTATCTCTATCCCCATTGGAATATAAGACTTAGTATTACACTATTCTTCATATTGTGTGTGCATATTTAAATGCACACACATGAAATCCTATCAATCGTATGAAAAAGAGGTATGAACATGAAATTTTTTGGTAAGTGGAAGAAAATATATTTTAAGATACATGTGAAATATTCTTCATAGTACGCAGAATGTACTCATTAAAAATAAACATTTAAGGGTTTTTGAGTTCAAAAATTATAAAATAAAAAAAGGTGAGTAAAATTTTAAACCGGAGATTAAAATAAAAATCTTCCATTTTCGCGCGTTCTGTTAATTATTATGCTTAGTTACATGCAGTTAAAAAATGGCCTTTTTTCGGGAAAATTTTGGTCAAAAAAATTGACCGCTTAAGAGGTTAATCTATGAAGCTCAGACAAAAATAATTATAGAATTGGAAAGATCATTTGTTTCGTCCCGATAAGGTATAATGTTTTTTACGAAATAATATTTGTATTTCTTACGATTTTTTTTTAAATAATTCAAAATCGATGCGTTTTTATAAAAATAATGTCTAAATTGTTGCGCATGAAATTTTTTTTTGTTTAAATGAATCGACATTCTTTACTAAAACAGCTCATGCTTTGCTTTTTTAGAATTAGTCATTTAAAAAATAAAATGCCGAAAACATTTTTTTTTACGATTTTTAAGAAAAAATCAAAATTTTAATTAAACATTTAATAACTTCGCCATTTATGAAGAAAATCTCATGAATTTTTTTTTCGTGTGTAGGACAATATTACCCAAGATCTGTACGAAGATTGAAAAAATTGCTTAAAAATTACGGATTTTAAAAAAAATTGTGTTTTTAGTCTAGTACCCCTTTTTTGGGGGAATTCATTTAGCTAACTGTTCGAAAATAACCGGCAAACACCTAGCATTGAATGAGATGAATATACTGAGAAACCTGTCCAGTGATAACTAAAAAGTGAAAAATAAATTAAAAGTAAAAAAGCTTTTTTAAAACAAGCTTTTATTTAAACGCGCTAAAAAGAATAAAATAAATTTTTCTTTAAAACTTTTTTTACTATCAACTTTTTCCGTCATTACACAATTTATATGATATAAAAGCTCGTCGCGAGATTAAAGTACTCTTATTTACTTAGTTTGAAATTTTTAAAAATTAAAATCAATCAGATCAAGTTATTTAATTTACTTGTTTATCTGCAGAGGTAAATCTCGCGACAAGCTTTTATATCATATAAATTGTGTAATGACGGAAAAAGTTGATAGTAAAAAAAGTTTTAAAGAAAAATTTATTTTATTCTTTTTAGCGCGTTTAAATAAAAGCTTGTTTTAAAAAAGCTTTTTTACTTTTAATTTATTACTTTGGTATTCCGCTTTTTATCGATTAAAATCTATAACTTTTAACAAATTTTTTGACTGTTGTGAAAAACTACATTTTTACAGCTTCGATACCATAAATTTTAATTAAAATAGGAAAAACAATTTTACACCGCCTAAGAAAGCTTATTGAAAACTTTTACTTATATTAAACTAAACTAAATTAAACATCAATATATTATATGCATAATTTTATTGTAGAATAAAAAGTATAATAATAATAATTTAGTAAAAGTTATTCCCCATTTCATAGTGTAATAAAAAATATTTTTTTTTCTATGCAGTAAATAATTTATTTTATGCTGTTTCAAAAATGATATATTGGTTTTAAGAAAATTAAACGTCTTTTATTGCCTAAAATTAGGAAAATAATTATTTTGAATATGCTATCGGTATCAGCTACAATAATTTTTTATACAGTAGTATTAAAATTCATATGTGTTCTTGAATGTTCCATTAAAAACAGTTTTTTTCACAAAAAAAAAAAAAAAAAAAAAAAAAATCGTTACATTCTTGCTATATAACTGCAGCACTTCGAAAAAAGGCTATTAAGTTACATATATATTAGTTGAAAGGGAGAGAATATAAGTAAATTTGTTTCTGGAAGTTTTTAAGCACATCATGCCAGCACTCACTCGCAAGGAAGGCCACATAGAGTTTTGCAGTAACGTTTCGTTTTGGATTCTACTTTTCTTGCGCATTCCGTTTGCTCTGAAAAAGAAAATTCAGAATTAACAAAACAAATTTATCAAGAGTTTTACAAGAGTTTAATGGTAGAATTCGGATTTATAAATTTCCGAAGGAAAAAAAATAATAGTGTCCTAGTTTTTATTTTGTGCATGCTTCCAAGAAACATTTTCGGTTAGAAGAAGCTTCCAAGAAGCTTTACTTGACAAAATTCTTTTTTTGTTTAATTAGGGTTAACAAATTCCTCACCATCAGCACTGCTTGACCTTAAGATTACAACATCAGAAAGGAAAGTAAATACAATATATATATTGTAGTAGGAAACAGCATAGCATGAAGACAAAATGATTAAATTTGCAAGCAGTTTGGGGGGGGGGATTACGGGGATGGATATTAGTAAAAATAGCTGTAATTCCTGGCCCCCCACACCCTTACTCGGTAATGCATGAGCCGGACTTGAATAACAGAAATGGGCCACTCATACCATGCTGCTCATAACTGGAGAGGGGTGGCTAGCCAGTCTCTCAGCAACTGAAGACCAGATATTTTCAATGGGTGACAAATCTAGAAACTGGGCTGGTCAAAGTAACAATCGAGTACCCTGTGTATCTAGGAAGGTCATACACAAGACGTGCAACGTGGGATCTTGCATTTTTTTATTAGTAGAGGGTGTTTGGCAGGCATCGAGAAGATAGGACGCAACTCCCGACGTAAGATGTGACAAATGTATCAATCTGCGTTCAAATTACCGTTGATCAGAACTAGAGATGAGCGTATCGTGTACCTAATGGCTGTCTAAGCCTTCACACCAGGTGCAGGGCCCTATGCTGATATCGAATGCAAGCAGGCGACGAGCAGCCTCCTAGGAACCTCCAAACACATATACGGCCATCAGGATACTGCAAGCAGAACCGGGACTCATTTGAAGAGACGGCATATTGTGCCACTTCTGTATCCAGTTGTATTGCTCGGCGCACTAAAGTCACCGTTTCTTTCTATACTACATTGTCATGAGAAACCCAAGTAATATCAGCCATGCTAACAGTCCACGCTGCTACAAAAGACGTCGCACAGTACGAGCAGATACTGGACGTGCTGCAAACACACCCATTTTCTGACTAATAGTCCGTGATATGTATGTACAGTTTTGCATGGCCAACTTAACAAATTCTCTGATATATAGATTGTCTTAAAGGACCGCTATTTCCTCACACCTGCTTTAGAGCATAGGTTCACAGTGTTTCCTATGGACTCCTGGAGATCTTTGTGACTAATGAGGGAGTCCATGGAAAATTAAAATTAATTTGGAGTTAACTTAATATTTATGACCCATTTCCCTTACTGGGAAAGTTAAAATAAATTAGTAAAGATTTTTATGTTCAAAAGTTTTTGAAGTAAAATGTAATAGGTGCATTAAGTACAAATAATGACAAGAGTTGCACGGAGCCGTCTTTGCAGGTTTCAGTAAGAACGAAATCTTGCCATTACATACAATAAAGTCTAAGATATGACCTTATTAAAGCGTCAACAGCTTGAATCTGTTTTGTGCATGATCCCGAGATGTGAAGTGAATGCAAACAAATTTTCTCGAAAACTTGGCACTCGATAACCCGACTGTCCGGATATCTCGGCCACAATTTTGCCGGTAGAAAAAAAACCTAAAACACAGAGTGCAGTACGAAAGACAACAGGACATCGTATTTCTTTTTTAAAAAATGGTGAGTTTTTACAAAGTCGGCTACTTAATTTTCATTATAGACCGTTTTGTACCTTCCATAATGTATTTCTCCTATCACATAACTGTACACTATGTATTCATTCATTTTCATTTCTATGTAGTAAATGTTCTATGCCTTCATACAGTACGTACTTTTCCTTCGTTTAAAGGAAATTGGGCATTTTTCCCGTGTTGTATTCTCAAGCAAACAATACATACGTTGGTGGATCCAAAAAAAAAAAGGTTACAAGTCGAATAAAAAAATATTTATTATTAATAGACAGAAAATACAAAAGGGAAATAAGAGGTATACGTGCCTATCCCATTTCGACATAATCACCAAGTCTATTTAGGCATTTATCAGAAAGCTGGACCAACTTGTTTAACCCTTCTTCGGAGAAATCAGGTCCCAGTCCATTGGCCAGGTCTCGACAGTGTTTTCACAGAACTGTCTTGGAATATCGCAGCACATCAAAAACGATACGTTACAAGCTACCATAGCTCAGTCCTAGCTCTGACGAGATTTCACGCCAAGTTACCCGTCGATCATTATAAATCATTTCTTCAATTCGTGCTGTGTTGATTTCTGTCTTTTAAGATCTTCGCCGGCAGCTCCCTGCCATATTGCGGTTTTTAACATCCTGTCTGCCTGATTGAGAAGATTGACACAATTTCGCTACATGTTGTCTGCTCATTGCAGATGGGGACGCATGCTTTGCCCATAAAAATCAAATCATGGCTTACACTTCAAAACGAGACTAATTTCTTAAGAGTCTTTCCATTTTAGTTCCTGAGCCGTCTGGGAACTTTCCCTACCTACCCGCAAACCAGCTGTATGACAAGTAGCTCCATTTGTCTCCACTCTGGGGAAACAAAATTTCTCCACAATATGTAGTTTTCAAATGCTGTGACTTGTAACCTTTCTTGGGGGGGGGGAGATCCACCTTCGTACAATATTATCTGAGGAAACACTCGTACTTATTATTTTTTAATCCCATTTTCATTTACTCGGCATTTTCAGAAATTCGGTCACTAGTGGCGTAACGGAGAATATTAGGGCCACCTGCACCCAGGTTGGAGGATCCTTCAAAGGACTGCAGCTTGCTGTCAGTCAGGCTTTGACTCCTTAGAACCCCCCATTGATAAATCTGATTGATAAATCTGAAAGTTAAAACCTTTATACTATTATATAGAATATACACAAAAAATTTCACTTAATTATTTTCAAAACTTTTTGAGCAATCGCTGTCCCCATTTGAGCATTTTCAAAAACGCACATTTCGAGTAAAACGCGTTTTAAAGTATGACATTTTGTTTAAAGTAATGGATCTGCTTTTACTTAAACACTTGTAGTTTTTGTTCTAGTGAATGGAGAATAATAAACTTGATATTTTTATAAAGCTAATAAGATGGTCTATAAAATAAAATCATAAGCAAAATGTGTCAATTTTTGGCAAAATTCACAATTTTAGGGTAGTCGGATACCTTAAAGAACCATTGCTCTAGAGCTTTCACTTTGACAACCTTAACATAGATTGTAAAGAAAATACAATACGATAGATATCGATTTATCGAACAAGAGATGAATAGGTAGAAATGGCAAACATATCAAGAGAGTTTATTAGCTTTTTATGGTAATATTAGATGTGGCTCATAAAATCATAGATTTGAGAATGAAAAAAAACTTCTTGACATTTAACAAATTAACTTTCGATATACTTAGGAAAATTTACATTCATTTGTATTCAAATGTTAAGGTATGTGACTACCTTCGGAGCCCTTTTTTTGCTTTTTTTATATATATAAATTTTCAACTAATTAAACACTTTTTTTATTTGAAATGGGGCATAAAACTAGAAATTCAAGTATAATTTCCTTAAAATTAAAAATAATTTTGGATATATTGGGAATTTTGAGTGAAATTTTAGTGAAAAATTGCAGTTACGGTAAGGATAGTATTGAAAATTCTGCTTAATATATTCAAAAAATATTTACACAGTACATAAATTATCTGTGCTTAGAGCTGTAAAATTTGTGATACTTTTGAAAAGTGTTTGAAGTATATCCTTTTTTATGCAAGAACTCAATTTCTTACAAAAAACTAATGTTAATTTCTCATAAAAATTAAAATAAAATACATATAAATATATACACAGATATTAGATAATATACTATGCTGGAGATAAAACTAAATAAAACGTTTTCTGAAAATTTCAATTCAATATTTTGAAAATAAATCTTGTAGTGAACTTTACCGTGAAGCAAAAAATTGAAAAACATAGTTTCTCAGAAAATGCAGTTAAATATTTTAATATATTATAAAAAATGTTCTATTAATTGCACATTTTTTAAACTCACCATATTTATGGGTCAAGATCTCTTTAGCTTCATGTTTAACTAATTTGGACTTTTTTTTTAACCTTTTGTTTTTTTCCGGAGACTATAGACTATAGATATAACAATTGTCGTTTTTAGTGAAGTTTTGATAAAAATTTGCATTTACAGAAAATTCTAATGAATGCATTAAAATAATATTTATACAATACTTGAATAACATCTCTCTTTGTGTTAGGAATTAAAAGATTTGTAATACTTTTAAAACTTTTTTAATTATGCCAAATTTTATGCAACAACACGATATTTTAAAAAATCAATGATTTTTTTTCATAAAAAAGCAATAAAGTGCATACATATACACACAGAGATTAGATTTTGATTAACACAGATATTACAAAATAAAACATGTTCTGAAAATTTCGATTCAATATCTTAAAAATATTTTATGTAGGGATCTACTTCCGGTTTTGTAAACTCCATTTCCGGTTTACTAATTATGCTATAATTTTGCTTCTAAATATCGTAGAAATAAAAATAGAGTGTTTTTGTAATCTTAAATGTGGGCTATAAAATAAAAATATAAAAACAATTTCGAAAATTTTCCTTGAAACTACGAATTTCGAGTAGTCACATACAAATAACTAAAAATTATGCAATGAACTGCAGTATGATATAGAAATAGATGGATACATTTTTAACTGACCCGGATTGTCCGAGAAGAGTTGTTGATTAAAACATCTCACCTTTAGTTATTTCGTCTGGATCCCAGGGCAAAGTCTGGTAAAACATACTCAATTTTTCTGTTACGTAACCACAATTAAAAAACTGGAAGTGTTGAGAACATCTTACTGAGCACATCTGAAAAATAAATATTTCTTTCAAAAAATAAGACGTGCTTCTTGAAAATAACATACAATATCGAATTTCACAGGCTCTACGCTTAATCATATGCACTATTTTAAAAGGGGCAGGGGTATTCTAGTGGTTAGAGCATCGGATGCCAGATCGGAATTCCTGGGTTCGATGCCCGATGTCACCAAATACCTTCAGAGTACACACGGAGTATGTGCTCGTTAAATCAGTGGGTCCGAATGACTTGTGGGCGGTCGTAGCAGCAACCACGGGTGCAGTGGACTGGAGAATATTTCCCTCCCCTCCCGTTCCATGGCTAGATTGTGGAGGTGGAGATACAGTAGAACGTCGTTTATCCAAATCAATTGGGACAGGACACCGTTAGGATACGCGATTGTTGGGATAACCGAATGCGACCCATGTAGTATGTGATACTGCACACTATACGAATATGGAAAATCATCCCATGCGGAAACATGCTTGAAGAAAAAGCAAAATAGGTGCAAAATGTGATAACTTTCCACCTTGATTGTGGAAAATAATAACTTATTTTTCACTGTACCATTGTACACCTTCGTTTTTTTACTGTAATGTCCCTGATTCTCTTCAGCTCTAGTAGTTGAGTAGAAAGACACTCTGATTGTTCCACTCCATAGCTGTCTCTAATGCAGTAAATGCGTCAGCATTTGATGGACCCTTGCTATGTTCGTTGTTGTTGTCCTCGTCTTCATCTGTTTAATCGCTGACAGGGTCGGATTCTTCTTGCACGGAAGTCACAATCTCGTCATCATTTAGCATTTGAAATCCATAGTCTTCCGCATCGCATGCCATCCAGGTTTCAACATCAACAGAACTCAACAAAAGAGCACGTATACACCCCCTCATTTGGAAACAAACTGACCTAATATTTCGTGCAGATGTTTACCAAATCACACAACTGAAATTCCCCAAATATCCCTGACCTTGGTGTTTCCCGTCACTTTTGGCATCACACGAAACAACTGTTGACCATTGCACTGTTCGAAAACACATCCGGACTTTGGTTCGGATATTTGACGCTCCGGGTAATAAACGTTCGGATAAATGACGTTCTACTGTAGGTGGTGTCACCATCTATCGTGTATGAACCGAGCCAAATCGTACTGCCCCCTGCACGGTGCTCAAAGCTAAAAGCTAACGACAGGCGTACACCTAGCCCCTTGCCACGAGGAGTTTCGTGGGCCTCGATCTGACACCGTCAGACAGGTGGCATTAGAAGCAACAACACTATTTAAAAAAAAAATTCTAGCTCAACTTTTACTTTTATAACATTATTTAACCCCTCATTTTCTTCAAGTTTCTATGATAAAATCTAACATCGCTTAAACTTTTTAAAATTATTTTTATTAGTTTTAATTTAACGTTACATATTGTAGTTAATGAATAAAAATAATTGTTTCAAACTAAAAGCTGCCTAATTTCCCTACGTTCACTATAGATTATCACTTGTGTATACTTAGCATCACATACATACTTAGTGTTTTCGACTATATGACAGCCTATCTTTTTTTGTTGTTGAAAAATCCAAATTTTTTCTTATTTTTTTATAAGTTACAACTGAATTAAAAGCACCAAAAAAAAATGTCCTCAGAGTTGCGCTAAATATTGCAAATTTAATTTTGTTAAAATCTCCTCAAGTGAAATAAATTTACACAGAATGTAACATATTAAATAATTATAATTTGTCGTTTCTACTGCATTAGATATTTCGAAAAAAAATTATATGTTTCTCTCAAAAAAAAAAAAATATTTCCAAACCAAAATTTTTAAGTATTTTAGCGATGTAGAAGAAAACATGTAGCAGATTTATTAGTGAAGTTTTTTTTAAAAAAAAAATCCATAACTGCAAGTAAATTTTAATGAACTTCGAAAAATTTTCAACTTTCGAAATGATTTACTTTTTTTATTATATATATATATATATATATATACACTGGTGTGCAAAAATTAAGGACGAGACGGTTTTTTCAATATAACTTTGTACAAAAGCATTCCAAATCAACACATTTAATACCGTAAGATCCCCAATGCGTAAGGACATGAGTAATGTAAGCAACACTTACTAAAAGAGAAATCAGAGGGATATAAAAAGAAGCTTTATTGAAAAAGTAGCATGAAGCTCAATGCGACTGAAGGCCGAAACATCCCTGTGATGGGTGTCCAGCAAGAAATATCCGGTCTTTAGTAGGGGATATGATCTCCCCTGACTGCTAGGCAGGTTTCACAGCGTCTGCCCATGCTGAGAATGAGGGTGTCAATGAGTTGTTGAGGCATTGCTGCCCATTCGTCTTGCAGCGCCAATCGAAGCTCCTGAATCGTTACTGGTGGTAAGGTACGAGCTGCCAAGCGTCTGCCTAGAAAATCCCATACATGCTCGATGAGATTGAGATCCGGAGATCGTGCCGGTCAATCCATACGTTCAATATCCTCACTCTTTAAGAGCTGTTCGGCAGCTACTGTGCGATGACATGGTGCATTGTCGTCCATGAGAAGGAACTGCGGACCCATAGCGCCTCTAAAAAGACGCACATATGGAAGAAGAATCTTGTTACAATAACGGGTCCCGTTGACTGAACCTGCGTCGAAGATGTGAAGGTCTGTACGACTACCAAGCATGATGCCTCCCCAAACGAGAACACCGCCACCTCCATACCTGTCCCTTTCAATGATGTTCGAGGGATGATTGTGGCTTCCCCGCTCTCTCCAGATGAGTATGCGATGAGAATCGCTACTCAGACTGAATCTGCTCTCATCTGTAAAGAGTACTCGTCCCCATTCATTGTATCTCCAATTCCGGTATTCCCGGCCCCACAGAGAACGCTTTCTCCGATGGGCAGGCGTTAGAGGTACACTTAGTACAGGGCGTCGTGCAAACAGACCACCACCGTGCAGTCTTCTGGCCACGGTAAAACGCAATATCGGTCGTCCAGTCGCCTGTGTCGTGTGTCTAGCGATTTCTCCCGCTGTCTGCCGCCTGTTTCTTCTGGCCTGTAAGGCAATATACCGGTCATCTGCGGGTGTGGTTCCTCGTGGACGACCACTACTGAATCCCCGGATAGCTGTTCCTGTAATTTGAAATTGTCTCCAAAGTCGTGAAACGATGCTGTGAGCACTTCCGAACTCTGCAGCCACACTTATCACACTGCGACCGTCCTCCAACTTCCCAATGATTCGACCTCGGGTAAAAGATCCAGATGTCGTCTAACAGATTGATTATTCGCCATTTCTCGCTGAGGCAGCAACTCGGTGTGATTTTAACTGCTATACGGTGTGCAATCTCTTTGCCAGAAATAGTAATCTTACACCGACAACATGCTTTACTACTCAGACACTTCCCCATTACGTCTACCTGCATATCTGCGCATGTGCTACCGTACATCACCTCACTTAATCTCCTGATTGGTCTTTCTGTCCGCTCTGCCTCTTCGTTCAGCTGATATGCTAATTTTTCGACTTCGTCCTTAATTTTTGCACACCAGTATATATATATATATATATATATATATATATATATATATATATCTTCTTTTTGGAGTTTAGCCAATTTTGCATCTCGAAAAACTTATAGTTTTTTTCTTACAACTTACCCTTGGTGAAAGACGGGCATCTTCTGAGACCCAGGGCAAAGCTGAAAAGTCGGTACAGTTCGTCTTATAAGGAAAAGGGAGCAGTTTCGTAATACTCTTTCAAAAAAAGAAAGATAGAAAGATGTCAAAAGTTGATCATTTTGAATAAAAAGTGCAACAAATTAAATTCAAATGTTATATAAATTTTTTTTAAAATTTAGTTTTATTATTAAATTAGTTAGTTTAATTTTATTAAAGTTTTTTTAATTTAAATCTTTTGTAGCTGTATTAAATCTTAAGGCATGCCTAGGTGTATAAATACAAGTTGTCCATAATTAAACTCGAAATTTGCCAAGCCTCCTATAGCAAAAATTGTTCAACATAATTTCATGAAATTTGGAAAATGACAAAATGAGAAGGTGGAAGTTTTATCTGGCGAAAAAAGTTAATTCTAAACGCTATGATTTATGCAACGTGAAAATACAGTCGTATGTAAATTTTGTGACAAAAAGTAATTTTTATGAAACTGCGACATGAATCGAAATCACATTGCCTTCCATATTGAGGAAAATTATGTTAAGGAATCCGACTATACTTGCGACAACTTTTTTTTTAAAAAAATTGAAAATATGGGGATTTTTTATTGTTTTTAGATTTGGCTTAGAAAATTTTAAGAAAAATATGCTAAGGTTAAGAAGAAAAAAGAAACTATTATTTCTAAAATGGGAAAAAATTAGTAAAAATTGACAAAAAATAACATAAACGCGGCCAAAAGTTTATGAACAGGTTTTAATTTTTTTAATTCTGATGTGTTGCTATGTTATTCATTTTTGAAATGACCTTCAGGATAAGAGACATTTTAATTTTTACAAAAACTAGAGCACTTTATCTTTGTTGTTACATGAAATTGCTTTAAGAAACGGCGAGTATATTCACATAAGGGGCTGTAAATTTCGTAATAAAACAGGGATTGATAAATCTGAAAGTTAAAACCTTTATAATATTATACCGAACATACACAAAAAATTTTAGTTAATTATTTTTAAAACCTTTTCAGCAATTTCTATTCGCGCGTTTGAGCATTCTAAAAAACAACAACACATTTCGAGTAAAACGCGTTTTAAAGTATATGACATCTTGTTTAAAGTAATGGCATCTGCTTTTACTAAAACACTTGTAGTTTTTGTTCTAGTAAACGGAAAATAATAAACCTGGTATTTTTATAAAGCTAATAAGGATGGCCTATAAAATAAAATCATATAAAAGTTTGTGTCAATTTTTGGCAAAATTCTCAATTTTAGGGTAGTTGGGTACCTTAACTATGCAGGAAGGTATTTTACAGTTATCTTTTCAAATTGTTGCTTGTCCAACAGATTTTACCCATGGTTTTAGCGACCGACAAACTTTTGATATGCAGTTCCTTACTTCATGAGGATCCCAAGTTCAGAAGTAATAACAAATTATTTGGACAGAGAGGCCCGCTTTTATTTGGAGAATGCTATTAAGACACACAGTCCGGTATTATGGCGACAGAAAGCCCATATAAATGTTTATACAATACACTGCATTCTTTACATGCTGCCAGTGTAATACCACATTAGTTATCAGACCCTATTTTTCAAACAGTGTAGTCTTGACGATTCTGCAATGTGTTGCGTTACCGACCAACCTGTGTATCGTTACAAGAGAATTTCATGATTTCGGTTCCGTGGGATTGCTAGATCCTCAGACCTGAATCCTTGCGATTTATGGATGTTGAGTTACGTCAAATACTTAATCTATCGTGATTTCATCCCATCTATATCTCCGACCTCAAAGACAGATCGAGTCTTTGGCTTGAGTCCTGATGCTGCTAAAGGTCCCCCGTGTAAAGCAAGGGTGTCAAACTCGTGGCCCGAGGGTCATATGCGGCCCGGTCATTATATCGGCACACAATAATATATAATGAAATATCAAAATTTCTCCCTAAATAGGAAAGATAGTATTAAAGAGATGTCAAGTGTCAGAACGTAAACATTAATTTTTCTTGTTTATTTATATACGTTTATCATAATGTATTATTCGAAATAAACCTTTATTTCTATGAATATTAGATTTTCTTGTGGCTCACCTAAATTTAAACATTATCTGCTTAGCTCAACCTTAAAACCTTGTCTGTTTAGCTCAACCTTAAAACCTTGTCTGTTTAGCTCAACCTTAAAACCTTGTCTGTTTAGCTCAACCTTAAAACCTTGACTGTTTAGCTCAGTACTCAACCCTTTTTTCTGCTGGGCCACATACATATGTGAACGCTATTACACGCAGGCCGCAACAAAAGGTTTAATGGGGGGGGGGGGGAGAAATGCTTTAAGACCAAGATAACATTAAAAATTTTAACTATAGAAAATTGACCAAAATATTATGACTCCAGTTTTGCTTTTTTTAATTATTAATTTTTTCCTATTTTTTTTACTTTTGTCACTAAAACTAAATTAAAAAAATTTAAGAAACACTTCTAACAATTTTTGCATCAGTAAACGGTTTCATATGATTACCAATAATATAACAAACTTCTTAGGATGTCTTTGTTACTACTGTGATATTAACACTGACAAAACACTTTATTGTTGTTGCAAAGAATATTCAATAAAGTCATATTTTCAAATAGGACCTCTCTTCGAATCACCGCTTGAAAGAGTAAAAGTGACATTGAATAATTCCTGTTTATATTGGTACTTTTAAAATGCAACACTTTCGGGAAAAATCAAACAAGCACTTATCCTTTTTACTATAGAACAGTCAACCTCCAAGTCATTCGAATATTTTTCGCTTGCAAGGTATGAAAGATTGTTCGAAAATAGTTCCACCCATAAAGTTGTCGCTACTCCTTTATTGTCCGTTATCACTAACCACAACTATTACAAATAGAAAAAGAATATCAATTCACAACCGTACGACATCGACAAAGAAAAAGTAAAGTTGATATATTTGATTTCTTGTCAAATCATTTCCCACCAAATTTTTAATACATTGTCTTAAATAAAAGAATTTCTCAGAGCAATGGGTCATGACCGGGCCACTTGAACAGGCTCGGTGGGCCACAGGCTGAATATCGCTGGTTTAGCTCAACCTTAAAACCTTGCCTGTATTGAGTTTGACACCCTTGGTGTTGAAGGACTGATACATTTTAAGTTTGTCAAGCTCAGTTTCCTGGAATTGGTGAAATATACACGTCTGAAAATTAGGGCGACAGCTCTCTCTCAGTGTGGTCCTCATCACTTGACAGAGGTCCAAAATTACGAAGTCTGTCTCTAATTTCCCTCGTGTAATTACTTAATTTTACGTAATCCGATAGTGGCTAATAGTAGTGGGCATGAAACTAGGTTGCTTTTTATTATGTTTTGTATAAAAATCGTGTACGCCATCTAGTGCTGAGTTTTAGAACTTTTTGTACTAAGAGAAAACATAATCTCTCATAATACCAGTCTTCAAATTTCAAATTCTGCTGTTTTGAGACTGACTTCTCGCAAATTTCAAGTTTTAAATGGATAACTTGCATATACAGATTGATAGTTATACATATACATGGGTTTAAGTTAGATTTATAGCAATACAGTATTTGTTGGGACTCGAGAAAAACTATTCTTCAATTACAATATTCCTTTATTGTTCTTCGACACACAGGATAAATGAGGTTATTTACAGTTTTGAATAAATGAAGCTATTTACATGAAAGAACGAATTAATTGAGCACACGCTCCGTAAACGTAAAATATTATACAGTTTTTTCTTAACGTAAAACGTAAACTGTGTAGAATATTCCATAAACTTATTTTTCTAAAATTCTGTTGCCAGATTCAGAAGTGAATAAACAAAGCGAAACAATTATCAAATAATATAAAACAGGAAATGTTGAACTTATTAGGAGTGGCAACAGTATTTGATTAATAATTATATATTCATGGACTTGGAGTAATAAAAAGTGCCGCCGTTTTTCAAATGGTACTTTATTTCAATGAGTTAGCAAATCGTTCTGTACCCCAAGTTATGACAAGAGACGAGTACTATTTCAGCGTCGATCATGAGCGAGTGTGCCGATAGTGCACATGTTTTCCGTAAGTCTGCCGAAGTTGAATTCAAAGTACTTATGTGGGAGGTGGGTTGAGTTGTCCTGGTAGGAAGCTTACCCCAACTGATATATAAAGAGCTGAGGATTAACCACATATGTATGTGTGTACACATATAATTGTTTCTCAGTAAGCAAATAAATAGAGGCTAATTATTTGATTTTTCAGTATATCGTCGGCCTAATAATCAGAATGCGTAACACCACAAAATATCAAATAAGATTTTTAATACCATCTGATGGAATATTTCGAAGCCCATCCAATGGATAACTTCATATATCTTACAAATAAATCGTTAATTCATAATTGCATCGAAATAGTTCTCGTGCATAGTAAAAACAAGTGATATAAAAAAAAATTAAGTCAATTCCTACTAGATCAATAAAAAAATTTATTTTAGTTACTTTTTATTAAATATTTACAAGTAATATACAGAATACATATGACAGAATCACAACATTAAGTTGCAATTAATTTTTATTAATTATCATTAAAGTATAGCTTTGTCATCCAAAACAATCGTGTATATAATATTTCAGCTCAACTGCTCAGCTTTGAAACGTGAGGAAAAAAAAATCTTTTAAAGTTTTGACTCAAACCGCTAAAAATGAAGCCAACGAGGCTGTATCTGTAATTCTTCAAATAACTAATTTGTCAATAATTTTAATTAATTATAAGTAAATTGTCGTATTGTTACTCATAACATTGATGTATAGAAAATTTCAGCTCAAGCGCTTTAAAATGTGAGAAAAAAAACCTTTTCAAGTTTTGACACGAAGCCATTTGATGCCAATGTGGCTGCTTTTGTAATTCTTTGAATAATTAGTTTTAAACAATTATTTTAATTAATTATAGTTTAATTACTGTATTGTCATCCAAAATAAGCTTGTATATAAAATTTCAACTCAATTGAGTGCTTTAAAATGCATTTTATTAACGATTGAAAATTGAACAAGATATATATATATATGCATAAATATAGAGAGAGTAAGCTTATAGAGGAGAGAGAGAGAGTAGGAATTGAATAAACAATTTTTTATTGCCCCTGTAAAGTTCATCTAGAAGGTGTGAAGCATTCTGATGACTCGGCCGACAATATATTATACCGTGAAATGTACTCCAAAAATCTTCTCTTCCAGTGAAAATTGTTGGAGAAATGTACTAAAAGGGAACACGTTAAATACAATAGATAATTTTGTTCTTAATTAAATATACCAAAAAAAAATTCTCATCAGCAGAATTTTTCCAAATTTAATCACAATAGAACTATTTTTGTTTCGCACTGTCACAAAAATATTTAAAAATATTGAAATGATCCACGCGCAAATTGTGCTTTATCTGGAATTCTTTTTCACACATGCACTCTTATGACGAACAAAGCATTTTAGTTCATCGAAAAAGAATAGTAGCCTTTGTCCTACTTTACTACTAACACAATTCGGCTCTTATTTTATAAATAATGAAGCGATTGCGTTGTTGCACGGGATTTCGCTATTTATTTCTCAAGAAATATGTATTACTTTGAGAGGTTGAAAGAATGATGCAACGGAACTCGTTCTCAGTGATAAGAATATGTTTTTTAAGGCGACTTGCGGCTACGTTCGGAACCGAGATATTGAAAAAAGGATATAAATGAATAATGTTTTTGATATATATATATATATATACTACCTGTTACCCGCCCGCTTCGCTGGGAATTTCATGATGTTTTGTAAATTTTTACTGCTTATATATATGTATAAATTATTGATATCTAAGTCCTGCATTAAGAATTCGATTGTATTGAAAAATATACTTATACCTGTAACTGTCGCCTGTTGATAAAAAAAGGGGCAGAACTCATCTAATTTGTGTTTTCTAAAAATCTCTAAAATTGAAGCACAGAATGATGTTTGCTCTTTCGTAACTCAAAAACCAAGTGGATTCCCGCAAAACCAATTTTCGGTGGATCTCTACTCCGTAAATTGAACATGCAAGCCAAATTTCAAGTCTAAATCTAACAGGAAAAAAAACAAAAGTTTTACTATCAATATCCCCGTAATCCCGTTGAGAGTCGTTTTCCAAAATAACCGCTCTTAGCGGATTTCAACTCAACAAAAGAAAAATGCAAACCAAATTTCATTATTATAGTCCTTGTAGCTCGAAAAAAGTAATTTTTTTTGTCAATACGTCCCAGTAACCACCTGCACCCCCCCCAGAACTTGATTTGCTTAAAATACATTCTTAGTGGATCCCTATTCAACAAAAGAAACATGCTTAACAAATTTCAAGTATATGGGTCTAACAATTAAAAACATGAATTTTTTCTGTAACTCCTCTTGACCCCTCGCAACCCTCCTTGGGGGTCAATTTTCGTTTTACTCTTTGTTAGACGAACTCTATTCCATGAAAGGAACATGCCTACCAATTTTCAAGTAGGATGATCAAATAGTTTAAAATGGAAATATTTATCAATTACGCCTCTTAATCTCCTGAAATTAAACTAAGTAGTTCATATTCGCGAAACCCATTTTGTAGCGGTTCTCTACTTTACGAAAGGAATCTGCTTATCAAATTTCAAGACTGTGCGTCTAATAGTTTAAAAATGGGGATAATTATCTCTAACGCCACTTCTGGGTCTGTTTTCACAAAACCAATTTTGTAGGGGAATTGCACACTATGAAAGGAATCTGCTTAGCAAAATTTGAAGACTGTGCGTCCAATAAATTAAAAATGCAAAAAAAAAAATAATCAATAACGCCCCTTGAACCCCCACAACGCGGCCTAGGGGTCGATTTTCACAAAACACATTTTGTAGTGTATCTCTATCCTATGAGAGGAATCTGCTTACCAAATTTCAAACTGTGCGTCTAATAGTTTAAAAATAGAAATAATTATTTATATCTGCCCTTAACACCCCTTGGGGATCAATTTTTCCCAAACCCGTTTTGTAGCGGATATTTACTCCATGAAAGAAACATTCCTACCAATTTTCAAGCAGGGAGGTGAAGTAGTTTAAAAACGAAAATATTTATCTAGTACGCCACTAAACCCCCCGCAACGCCATTTAGAAGTCTGTTTTCACAAAACCTTCTTATGGCTGATCTCTACTCTATGAAAGAAATCTACTTATCAAATATAAAAACTGTGCGTCTAATAGTTTAAAAATGGAAATAATTATCTATAACGCCCCTTAAGTCCCGCAACGCCACTTGAGGGCAATTTTCACGAAACCCATTTTGTAGCGTATCTCTACCCTATGAGAGGAATCTACTTACTAAGTTTCAAGACTGTACGTCTAATAACTTAAAAATCGGAATTTCTAACGCCCCTTAAACCCCCGCTCCCGCAAACAATTGCTGCTAATTTGAAATTACAAACAGACACTTCAATTTTATTTATTTGTATAGATATAGATTGGGATTATAATAACTATTGTTTAAATGTGACTAAAAATGTAAATAAAAAAAAGAAAGAAAGGATTAAAACTAACCGTAAAACTTATCAATTTTTTGTTTCTTGCATTGCTTTTTGCTTATGAAGCCTTGATTTATTATTTTTAAAAGTGCATCCGAAACAGCCGATGCTCTACTTAACTGAACAGTGTGAGATAACTATCATAAAAAAAAATTATGGCACGTGTCAGCGTATTATCATGTGCGCGTAAATTTATTATGTCTCATGAAGAGCATCGGTCGCCAGTAAACAAAACAACGACTTCATTAGCTCAGCTTGGCGTTCAATTTGGCGTTCGTCTTGGCATTCAGTTTCACGTTCACCCGTATAGTTTCCGTTCCCGTAAGAATACGGGAATAAAATATAGCCTATGTTACTCCCCGTTAATGTAGCTTTCCATTAGTGAAAGAATTTTTAAAATCGCACCAGCCGTTTCCGAGATTAGCCGGAACAAACAGACAGACAGACAGACAGACAAAAATTTTAAAAATTGGTTTTTTGTTATGAGTACCGTATATACTTTTAGTGCATTAAGTAAAAAGCTGCTAATTTGAAATTACAAACAGACACTTCAATTTTATTTATTTGTATAGATATATATATATATATAATGTAAGTTGAATTAGAATATATATAGAATATATAGAGATTCTATCATATGTATATACACATTTATATTAATTGTAACTATTTAATAAAAAGTAACTAAAATAATTTTTTTTTTGTTGATCGAAGTAGGAATTGACTTCATTTTTTTTTATATTACTTCTTATTTATTTAGTTATTTTGCCAAAAAAATTGCATTTGAATAATTTTTTCTAATTGTAAAATTCTGAAAACAAATTAGTATGAATATTTTATAATTCAACTCACATAAATATTGAAAAAATATTCCTTAATACACTTTTGTACAATTAAAAAAGGTTTCGAAAGTCACCCTAAATCAGCGTTTCTCACACTGCGGGACGCACCTCCTCAGGAGGCCATGATAACTTTACAAGGGGGGTGCGAGCATATAGAAAAGTCAAAAATAAGAGATTTTTAAATAATTACAAATTTACTGAAAGGAAGCAATAGAATATGTTCTGACATAATAAAAGCAAAATACACATTTACACTTGTATAATATACTTATAAATGCATCATTACTACTCAATGTATTTAGTAAAATTACATTATCAATACTAAGTTAAGAGCAAGATTAATAATTACAAGTGACTCCTATGGCTTGCCATATCCAAAATTTAATACTTATATATATATATATATCTTCCGGTCTGATCTTAGGATGCTTGGGATTTATTAGTCTTCTTTTGAATTATTTACTGCTATATATATATATATATATATATATATATATATATCAATTATATACATATATATAATTATATATATATATATCCGTATTGTAGCTTTAGCGTCAAATACATTATTATTGAATCCAATACATTGTATGGGCGGGGGGGGGGTGATGAAAATTATGATTGGAAATTGGATCGCAAGCGTTCAAAGTTTGAGAAGCACTGTCCTAAATATAACGCGAAATTATTTCTAGTAAATTTTACGGAATAAAAATTGTTCTACAATAGAATACATTGACGACTCCGGTGGCTTCGTGAGTGAGTGAGTGAATATTAACGTCGCACTGTTCAGCTATACACGAGGGCTTTTGGGCGACGGTACGCGTCATTTTGAACCATGGTCAAGTGACGCGGATGACACCTGAGCTGGCACCCCCTCTCCTAACTACCCCACCACACCAACGGGAGGACGTTTGAGCTCTCGACAGATTTAACGTGCATCTCTCCCCTACACGGCGGGTGTTCAGTGGTACTGGGATCGAACTCATGACACGCTAGCCATGATCCGATGCCTCGACCACTTGGCTACCGCGACCACTCCGGTGGCTTAGAGGTAGCTTGCCCAATTCGTAAGCTCAAGGTTGCGGATTCGACCCCGGCTGGAGTCGATAGATCTTCTGGATGCGAAAATCATAGGCGCGCATGTCACATGACTATGTGGCATGTAAAAGATCCCTTCAGTATCCATTGGGCTCTGGTGCTCTTGGCAAAATTAAACCACGACACACTATTTAGCATCTAACCGAGCTTCCATTGAAATGAATTCAAGTCCAAATTGGGCAGCCACCATGAAGTAGATCATGAATGGAGGCCTGTCGTGTCGGTAAGGACGAAGTGGCTTAAATGCAGCCCCACATTTGAACAAAAACAACTTAATACAAAATTCATGCACTGGTAAACGGATTTTTCTTTCAAAAATTCCTTTACTAGTCGTTAAAAGTAAACTTCCGATAATAATATGTATTGTCTATAATTTTTATTCGTTTTCATTTTAATTTCATTTTTAATTATAAATCTATTTACAAAGGACTCTCGATAATACGAACCTCTCGATTCTTCCAAGTATATGCTTCAGTCCCTAGAAAATGTCTTGATAGTTCGAACTAAAACAATACGTTTTGATTCACTCGATATTTCGAAGTAAAATCTGTGGCTGACCAGACTATAACAAGCGATAATTCAAACTCATCTTATGAAACTCTCGACAATTCGAACACTCACTATCATGTACAGTCCTGTAGCAAACAGGCTGGAGCTTGCAAGTTTTGCGTTGTATTGTCCCTTCGTGTCTCCCTGTAACGTAGCCTCTTTGATGAACATCTACCTGCACCCCCTTCTTAGTGTTTTCTGGTTCCTCAGAAATTCCTTTAAGTGAACAATAGAGTAACCGCACCTACTGTCAGCCATCCATATCTTTCGTTTAATACATGGCCTTGTTACACATGTGTTCAGAAAGTAGGGTCTGCTGTTGTGAAGTAGAGACGTTTAGGATTGTGTATGAATGTATTCTTTTAATACAGGAGACTTTAAACTTCTGTAAAATATTTATACTGTATAATATATGTACCTTTTATAAAAATATTTTAAAATAATTTCAGACGTATATACTATTGTTGTTTTATTACATAGTTTCAAATTTAAATGTGTTAGAAAAAAATTTATCTCCGTGTACTTTGATTTTTTTCTACCCTCTTGATAATTCAAAGTTTTTCATTGGTCCTTCCAAATTCGAATTATCGAGAGTCGACAGTATATAAAGGAGAAAAGCTACTTAGTCATCATGGTATTTTAGGAACTATTAAACCTACAGACTTGAAATTTGGTAGGCATGTTCCTTTCACGGAGTAGAGATCCACTAAGAACGGATTTTTTTCTACAAAAAAAATTTTGCGAAAATCCCTCCCCAAAGGGCGTTGCGACGGCTTAAGTGACGTTTTAGACAATTATTTCCGTTTTCAAACTATTAGACTTGCAGACTTGAAATTTGGTAAGTAAGCTCCTGTCATGGAGTAGAAATTCACTACAAACGAGGTTATATGCAACAATCGATCCCCTAAGGGGCGTTGCGGGATGTCAGGGTCGTTATATATAATTATTTTAGTTTTCAAACTATTAGACGTACAAAATTGAAATTTGGTAGATAGATTCCTTTCATGGAGCTGAAATCTTATACAAAATGGGTTATGCAAAACCCGACTCACCAGAGATGTTGCGGGGCCTTTAGGGGCGTCATTATTGAATATTCCCGTTTTTCAATTTTGCGACGTAAACGTTTAAAAGTTAGTAGACACGTTCCTTTTATGGAGTAGAGAACCGCTTTCGAAAGTGTTTTTGTAAAAATCGAAACTTAAGGGGCGTTGTGGGGGAAAGGGGGGCATTAATAGATATTATGCAATTTCCGTTTTTAAACTACTTAATGTACATTCATGTAATTTGGAAGGCATGTTGGGTAAAAATATTAAAATATGGCAACCCTAATTTTTTTTCATTTGGTACTGTGGTTGCCATCGTTATTACATATATTATAGTTAATTTTAATTGGTCTATTTTTATGGTGGCAAATCTATTATTTTAAGACGATTTTAATTCTATTTTTTCATAAACTTCATCATGTCTATACGTACATTGTCTAGATGGCAGCTTTCATCTTGTGCCGTTTATTCGAAGATGGGTATGTGGAACATTATTGGTGAGTACCATGATCTTTTTTTTAAAACAATATGAGGGCTTGCTCCACTTTTATTTTTTATGAACCAAGAGGGTTGCCTAATTTTAACTTTCGGACTATTTCGTTTTCTAAGAGAGTTCTGTTTTTTTTTTCTTTCGTTACATGATTCAAAATTCAATCATATCAGCCATCATGGCATGTGATAAGTAAACCTGAGAAAGGAAAATTGATTACAGACAGGATAAGAAATTTGACTGTCTAATGATTTACTGCAGATATTACGGGGCAAATTTGCGAGGGCAAAATATGAAACTTAATCGGAACGCTCTATACTGATAATGTTAAAAATGGCTTTTTCAATGTACTTTTTCTAAAAGCCTGTTGGAAATACAATCCCCAAATTTTTTTGCAAGCTAAGCATACATCCAATATTACACTGAAAAGAGCTTTTTTTGAAATTTGGATTAGTTTTTCTTTAAAAATTTTTTATTTGATGTATAGTGAGAAAACAGTGTTTTTCGACAGAAAAAAAATTATAAAAAAACATGCATACAAAATTTTGCTAAAAGCTCATTTCAGTATATACTAGAATATATAAAGAATGTGTCATGTAAGTTTTGTTGACATCAGATATATACTTTCTGAGAAAAGGTACGTCGAACCTTCAAAAGTGACATTTTGAGAAAAACACATTTTTATAAAAAAAAGTTATTTTATCAAAACATTCCAGCTTCATATTCCAAATTTTCAGCATTTTTTAAATTTTCATCTTCTTGTTTCATTTTTTTAAGTCTTTTTACTTTTCTAGTCTCCTTAGTTTTCTGTAAATTGGCATAACTTACCCTTGTACTGCTCTCTTTGTCGAGATGTTCCATGTAGCATGTCGCATAATATCCTCGCTCTATGTTAAGTTTTTTTAAAATATCCAGCTTTGTGTTGCATTCCCTTTATTAAATGATGCAATAGCATCATATGCACCAAAGGAAAGTGTTTCTATGAGCACAAATGTCTTTTTGGGGACACGAGACCAAATAACACTATTAATGCTTTCATTCAGATTCTGCGTGTTTCCATGCAAGCACTTTTTCAATAATTCTGGATCCGAAAGGTCCCTAAAATAGGCCTAATGGCTTCAACAACAGCAACTGGAAGTTTATGTTTGTGGGGATAAAGTTTATTTTCCAATTGAGCCTTCTTACACTGACACTATGTGTCAAGACCTGATGGACAAATTCCATGCTGTGGATTTTTATCCGTAGATATTTTGTGAAGAAATATTTCTCATATATATATATATATATATATATATATATATAGCTTGTTTCATACACTTTACATTTGATAAACTTCTTCGAATGGCAAGACCATAATATGTTTGCAATTGATCAATAGTTGCTTCTGTTAATCTATTTTTGCCACATAATGCTTTGCCATCTGATAATTTTTGCCCCCTCATTTTTGCTTTGAAACGTCGGAGGCGAGATCCCATCCATTTCATAACATGCCCTAAAGAAATTTTAAAAAATGACGTCAAACTTCAAGCTGACCCAAAAGGAAGTGCAATGTTTACCTTTTTTCTGTCCATTTAAATCGGTGACTCGCGTTTAGACAATTCTTTAAAAACAGAATTTTAGCACTTCTAATTAAGCTAGAGATAAAAATGAGGTATTTTTGGAAAGATAATGAGCTGAAAAATTAAAAAATGCAATAACCTGAAATTCATCTTTTAAAAAAATTTTACCTTTCCAACTCCTCTTAACGGGAGTAATTCTTTTTCCACTGGAAGAAAATTGTGAGCTTTCGCTTTACTTTATTTCTCACTTTTTCTTTTGATCACCGAAATTTTAATAGTTCTTCGTTTGATGAAATTCATAGATAGCTCGACATTTTCTTACCCGCCATTTTCAGTTTTTTAATTATTTTTTTTTGCCTGTTTTTTCCAGAATTTCTAAATTTCTCATATTCTAATTGGGTGGAGTTCGATAGCGTTAACTATGACCTCAAAAGATGGGGTAGTTCTATAAATGCATATTGAACAGTTTATGAGTAGATCTTGAGTTTTTGTGACTTATCTACTCATAGCAAAGAGAGAGCGAACTATATACTTAAACATGTTTGTTTATAGAGCGACGGTAAGTGTGTTCGCTCCATCAATTGGTTACATGTATACTGACAAAATGTAAACAAAGAGGACTACTATCACCCTCTGCACATGCGGGTCGTAACACTAATTTTTTTAAATTTTAATTCTGGTATTTCTATTTTTTCACAATGTGTTTTCCACAAAAAAAGAAAGAATTAAGTACATTCTTGCTTAATTTATCTTTTTTGCTTCTGTTAAAATCTATGTTATTAAACTCTTTCGTCAGAAATAAGCCTTTCTTTAAAAAAAAATTATTTTCATGTCGAATTCTTAGTGATAGGCCGCCATCTTAGACTAAAAAGTACTGGGGACCGAAATTTTGTTTGGCGCGATTTCAAAACTGCGCCAAAAAATCATTCGGCGTGCAGCATACTGGTAACACAAATTAGTTCCTTCTTTTTATAATTATACCGGGGGATTCATGAAGAAATATACACTGTCCACAAACTGTTAAACAAGTCACTGTTAGTCAATGACAGGCACCACCTCAGCGAAACGTATGGTAGATGTACTTTTAAAGTTTGTGTCTAGCCCCTGACAGAAGTGACGTAATCAATAGTGGGCGTGTCATATGACTAATCAGTCGAAATGGCGAAGTCTGCTGTGGAAAAGGCTTTTTGTGTTCTTGAATTTAGTAAAAGGGAATCCACAACTGCTGTGCAACAGCATTTTTTATCAGGACTCGGAAAAGAGCCTCTAACTAGAAAATCTATTTAACGATCGTATGAAAAATTTAAAACTCTGAGTTGTTTGCGCAAAAGTAAAGGTCCTGGACTAAGTTGAAACAGCGTATAAGTGGAGTTCGATGTGTGCGTGTCTGACAGAGGGTTCCACATATAACCCTCTGTGACGGTATCTAATAAAACTTTAAATAATCCCATACAATTATGTTACAACTTAACTCAGTGGCGCAACAGCCATGAGGGCCAAGGTCTACTGTGCCCATATCAGTATACGTAACCTTGTGCCCTGAGGTGCCTGAGCAGATGCTCAGGTCAAGTGGTCAGTGGCGGGAAACCCCAGTGTTAAGTTCCCAAGCAAGCTTGGTTCTCCTTTATTAACCCACTGAAGGGATGAAAGGCTGGGTCGATCTTGCCCAGCCCGAGATTTGAACTTCTGACTTGTGGTGTGGATGCGCAATGCACTTATAAGGGTTGAGATCTTCTCTCAATCCCGCCTAGAGATCTGGGAGTAAGGGAAGGATATGACTCGCCATATTACTTTTCAAACTATTTACTAAACACACAAATTATCAACAGACAGAATTCTATAAATTCAATCTAGAAGAGATGTTCCCAATATGAGCAATATGAGGGCAAACAACGAGAGGCGTGAATTATGAGAAGACATTTAAATATTTATCCTCCTTTATCATGATCAATCCACTGTCCTAAATGTCTGAGCTCTAATTTAACTATACTGACCAATCGTCACTTTAATTCTTTCCACTGTCTAATTTCTGAAGCGCACTAAAATTAGAATAATACCTGAACGGTGGCAATCTATCCTCCTCCTCCTCCTCGAATTCTCTAAATATAACTAGTTTGAAAAACTTAGACAAGGGGTGGGCAGACTTTTCCAGGGTATGGGCTACTTCTAATTTTTTCAAGGCGTTGCGGTCCCCCTCCTCCAGTGGCGTAGGTGTAGAAGCTAAAAGAAAGTATACAATACAGTCGGACCTCCATTTTACAAACCACTATTTTAGAATTTCTCTACTTCCCATACGTTTTCTTCGAGCCAAGAACCTTTTTTTCCCGATTTTCTTCGTAAAATAGCCTCCAAATAGTGAAGTGTATTTTCTATTCAACGAAATTTTCTTTTATGATTCGATTTTTTTCCTCCGTATTTCTTCAAATACCGAATTTTCTCGAATCACTCTATGTTAATGCTACTGAAAATAAGGCGTGGCTTAGAATTGAAGAGGGGAAGTGTGTCGGGTGGGGTATTTAAAGCAATTACAGCTTCATGCATGTATTTAAAAGTTTTAATATTGATACAATAACTAATTATTCCCTTCTTAATAGTTTTCCTTTTGAATTAATTTTAATTTCGTAAAATTGGATATCGGTAAGTCATTTTAGACTATTTTTTCAATTTTCACAAAATCTTGTTGAGAATTTGGGGCACGGCTTACAATTGATGGCGGCTAAGATTCGAATAAATACGGTATTTCTAGACATTCGTATGATGGAATGGTTATTAGGCCTTAGTGAAGGCGGTCACCCCAAAAAGTCTTGGTGGTTCGCCGGTAGACCACGATCCACTTAATGCTCACTTCGGACCTAGACTATTTATATCCGACTTAATCTGCATAATCACGGTTGCTTCTTCAGAGGGTTGGTTGCGAGTAAATTCGAATTGATAGACCAAAGATTCCCCAAGAGAATTAAAGGAAGGACGCGGATAAATCCGTCTCACACTACCACTCAGCCACTGTGGGCCTTACAATTATGTTACAAGTAACATATAATATCTTAAATCGCTCTTCATTTATAGTGCATCGGAACTGCATACTTCTTTATGAATCAGCCTGTATTTTGTGAACAAGTTCTTTTTTTACATTATTATGTACCGTAAACTCTCTATTAGTACCGCGTCTTTATTGGATGCAACCATTTAAAATCTTGATTCATTGTTTGAGTAAAGAAGTCAAGTGATCAGTCAATGGTTGTAAGAATTACTCGATATTTCAGTTTCACTAATTACAGGTTGCATTGACTACAAAAAGTTGTGTTTGAAATTGAGATGCATCAGAATTATAGAGTGCAGTATAATTCATTCTTAAAATATAACTCGAAACAGGAATTTTCTGAAACTTGGTTGTTCATTAGATACGACTTAAACTTTCGAATTATCTAGAACAGTGCTTCTCAAACTTTCACTCCTTGCGACCCAATATTCAATCATGATTTCCGTCGCACAATAACAATGTATTGAATTCAATAATACTGTACTATAACGCTAAGGCTACTATACGACTTAAACCTCTTAAGTGCCCCCGGCGTATAGAAACGTCTCACTCACCCAGTGCGTAAATTACCCCGGGTGTATATATATGTCTTTCCGAAGTACGATCTTATCTGTTCACTGCCATTCATAAAATTATTCCGAAGGCTTTGGAATGCAATAAAAGGACCTTGACAGTGTATTTGCGAAGTATTTTCTTATTTATTTTCTTTCTCTCCCTCTCCCCCAATAAACCACATACGCTTGCATACGTGCAAAACGGTGGCATTGGGGAGCGGATCGCGTAACTTTTAATTGGCAGTTAAGGGGTTAATTATAAACCATACAAATTATCTAGATAAGCGTTAATTTTTGCATATAATTTTATGTATACACACTGAAGAGCCAAAAAAACTGGTACACCTGCCTAATATCGTGTAGAGCCCTCACGAGAACGCAGATATGCCACAACACGACTTAGCATGAATTCGATTAATGTCTGAAGTAGTGCTGGAGGTAATTGACACCATGAATCCTGCAGGGCTGTCCCTAAATCAGTAGTAGTAAGAGGGATGGAGATCTCTTCTGAACAGCGCGTTGCAAGGCATCCCAGATATATTCAATAATGTTCATCTCTGGGGATTTTGGTGACCATCGGAAGAGTCTAAATTCAGAAGATTGCTCCTGGAGCCCCTCTGTAGCAATTCTGGACGTGTGGGGTGTCGCATTGTCCTGCTGAATTTCCCCAATTCCGTCGGAATGTACAATGGATATGAATGGGTGCAGGTGATCAGACAGGATGCTTACGTATCTGTCAGCTGTCAGAGTCGTATCTAGACGTATCAGGGGTCCCATTTTACGCCAACTGCACACACCCCATACCATCACAGAGTCTCCACCCACTTCAACAGTCCCCTGTTGACAAGCAGATTTATGGAGTTGTCTCCTTACCCGTACACGTCTATCAACTCGATTCAATTGGAAACGGAACTCGTCAGACCAGGCAACATGTTTCCATTCATCAACAGTCCAATGTCGGTGATGACGGGCCCAGACGAGGCGTAAAGCTTTGTGCTGTGCAGTCAACAAAGGTATACGAATGGGCCTGTAGCTCCGAAAGCCCATATCGATGATGTTTCATTGAATGGTACGCTCTGTAACACTTGTTGATGGTCACGCATTAAAATCTGCAGCAGTTTTCGGAAGGGTTGCACGCCTGTCCCGCTTAAGGATTATCGTCAGTCCTATTCTTGCATCATCTTTTCCCCACCGCACCGATTCCCGATATTCACGGTATACTAGTGAAATGCGGGAAAATCCAAATTTCATCACTACCTCGGAGATCCCATCTCTCCTGTAACACCACGTTCAAACTCACTTAAATCTTGATAATCTGCCATTGTAGCAGCAGTAACCTATCTAACAACGGTGCCAGACGCTCGTTGTCTTATATATGTTTTGCCGACTTCTGTGCTGTACTCTGATTGATTTTACATCTCTTAATTTGCATACCCATGCCTGTATCAGTTTTTTTTTGGCTCTTCAGTGTATATGACAAGACCGTGAGGTCACTTGTAATTGTTAAGCTTGTTCTTAACTTAGTATTGTCAAATTAATTAATTATAAAGTACATTGTGTAGTACTAATACATTTATAAGTGTATTATACCAATCTAAATGTTTTTTTTATCATGTCAGAATGTATTTTATTTGTTTACTTTCAATAAATTGATAATTTTTTAAAAATAATCATTTGTTTTTAACTTTTCAATCTGCTCGCGCCATCCTTCTAGGGTTTTCAAACCCCCTGGGGGGGGGGCGCCCCACAGTTTGAGAAGCGCTGATCTAGAAGGTTAGATTACCTGATATAGAATTAGTATTAACTTGAGTATAATTTTTTGAATGTTCTTGAATTTTCGGCGGAAATGAAAAAACCGCAAGTAGTCTTCCATCTCTTTTGAAAAGTATCCTAAATATTGGCAAGAAATTATACTGCCAAATACACTAATATTGTAAAAAAATTGAATTTAGATAGGGGTTAATGTATTTAATAAAAAGCAGGAAAAAATTAAGAATGAGCCTAATTCATGATGGACATTTGAAAATTGCAATTAAGTGTTTCCCATTGAATTCAAAATTGACGTTAGGCGTGTGTACTTGTTCTACTTGTAAAATTTAGATAAAATTTAAATTTTGTTAATTGGATAAAGACGTTCAAGTATTAAGAATTTTCAAGAAAGTTTTCAAAATTATATATATATATATATATATATGTGTGTGTGTGTGTGTGTATGTGTTATACGTGTATAAATGAAGTCCATTTTGTGCGTTATTATTGCCATTATTTATAAGTAACTATTATTGTTGATAAGTATGTACTTTTTAAAAGAAAGTTTCTGCAAAAAGCAAAAGTTGGCAACATCAAAGCGCACGAAAGGATTATCTGAATACACGTGATTGTAGTTCTAGTGTTGTGACGGATCTATACGCGCCCTTCAATAAACCTCTTGGGAAATATATGGACAATGAAATCAACAACCCTTTTCTGAAGAAGAAACCGTGATATGCAGATTAAGTTTATTATATATAGTTCAGGTTCTCTTGCTAAAAAAAGTTAGTTAAAGCGAGATAAAGTATGATATAAGTTGGAGAGATATATGGAAGAGTGTTAGTAAGTCAGTGTGAGAGAAGAGAGATAGAAAAATAGAATTCTTAAGACATAGATAGTTATTTAGTGGAAAATTGCTATTTAATAGAAGTTATCAAGAGATTGAATTATTACGCATTAGAAGAAAAGAAAACTATCTACAGTTCAGGTATTAGTCATATTCACAGTGCGTTTTGATACTTAAATTATTAAAGAGGTTTAAGTGACAATTAGTCACATATCCACCGTTTAAAGCAAATATTAAAGTAGAAGATTGATTCATAAAAGTGGATCAATTGGTTAGAAGTATTCTCCGAACACGCGACTGTCGTCACTTATCCTCTGTTCGCTAATTGGAAACGCCTTATTTATTCTGACTAGTTATTTCGTTTTTGACTTAACTCGAGTGCTAAATAAATAATTAGAAATTATCATATCAAGTCGTCCTTCACTTCCTCCCACATTTTTAGCCGGGTCACAGGGTAGACAGGGGGGGGGGGTACAATGTGATTATACGTCACATGAAATTAGTCAATTTACAGCTTATAAATAGTTGTTGCTTTATAAATAGCTATCAGTCACATTGTTAAATGTAAGTTATATTTTTTAGATTAAATAATGTGATTGACAAATAAATATATTGACATTTAGAAATTAACTTGGAACTATATTCAATTTTTGTCTGTTAATACAATCATAGACAAAAAGAATTAGCGCACCAAGAAATAATTGCGGGATCGTAACGAAACTTGGTACATGTCGGGAAGATATGCAAATGATTAGAAATGCAGCGTGATTGAGAAATACGTTTAGCCGGTAGAGGGAGTTTAACGTCATTCTCCGTGGAGTATAAAACAGGTAACCAAAGCTTGTTTGAGTGTGCCGAATTATTTACAAAGGAAGCACTGAGGTAGACATGCTATTACGCCGTTTTCCAAGACAATATGAGCAGCTGTCGCAGTTTGAGAGGATGACAATCATCGGCATTATGGAAGATAGGTGGTCAGCTAGGCTAGTAGCTCGTCAATTAGGCCGCTCTGATTGTGTTGTGACGAGGTGTTGGGACCAGTAGATCCGAGAGATGTCATTTACACGAAGATCAGTTTGGGACGCCCTCAACAGACCAATCGTCTAGAAGACCGCCACATCGTAAGAAATGCGCGCGTACTACCAACTGCTTCATCAGCTGCCATCCAGGCACAGGTAACACCTTCACTAGGGGCCCCTGTGTCTTCTTGAACCATACAAAGGCGCCTGGCTGAAGGACGTTTGGGATCGCGGCGCCCATCACTTGTGCTGCCCTTGAAGCCCAGCCATCGACGCCTCCGTTTGGAGTGGTGCCGCGCACGAAGAAACTGGACTGCAGAGGAATGGAGCCAGTTCGGTTTTAGCGACGAATCCAGATTTAATCTCAGCAGTGATGGCGAGCGTGTTCGCGTGTGAACGCCTCAATCCTGCCTTTGCTTTACATCGACACCCCACTCCCACAGCTGGTGTGATGGTATGGGGTGCTATTGCCTACAATACACGGTCTCCCCTAGTATTGATCAGTGGCACCATGACAGCCCAGCGGCATGTCCATGACATCCTGCAACCACATGTGTTGCCACTCATGCGATGGCTCCCAGGAGCCTTTTTCAACAAGACAATGCTCGGCCTCACACGAAAAGGATGTCGCAAGACTGTCTCAGCACTGTTACTACCCTTCCTTGGCCTACCCGATCCCCAGATGTGTCTCTAATAGAGCATATCTGGGACCATTTGGGAGGGCGTGTTGGGCATCCCACGAGTTTGAACAAACTAGAGGCAAGGTTACAGCAAATATGGAACGAAATGTCTCAAGACATCATACAGAACTTGTATGCCTCAATGCCCGATCGTATCGCATCCTGCATTCGCGCTTGAAGGGGCTCAACAGGGTATTAAATCCTCCGTTCCTTGGCCTTTTTCTCTGAAATAAATTATTCTTTTTCTTTGATTTTCTAATCATTTACTTATATCAAAGTAGTCATTACGAATGTAAAATTACGTTTCATTTTGACCACTCTTTCTTGGTGCGCTATTTTTTTTTGTCCATGTGTGCAAGTTGTGAAATTTTCTATGTACCCAGTTGAGTGAAAGAGAAAAAAAAGAAATTAAAACTCATTAAATAAATATTTAATCTAATACAAAAGCTTTCACGTATACTTCCTAAAAATATAACAATGTTAGCTCATTGATATTTTTCACTACATTATCGTTCGCGGAATAGAATTTCTGTCAACAATACGTTTTCTTTCTTGTCGGAAAATGTTAAATGTCGTTTCCCGCCGAGGAAGGCATTGCTTCATTATTTTTGCCTCCTTAAAATTCTAAGTTTTGCTGTAAATGATGGTTTGTTTCCTGTCTTGTTACTAAGGTAATAAGTAAAATCACCTCGAGCGCCTATCATTATATTTTTTAAGAATTTTTAGAGTTCTATCGAATGTCATATAAGAAAAACAGTTGTTCTAAAAGCATCAGATTATAAGTTTAAGAGCTATCCATTTTTTATCTCAGTAATCGATCTGTTTTGTAGGGTTCTGTTAAAATTCTTTTTCCTTTTTGCTTGTATATTAACAACGTCTGACTGCTTGCTCTAAACCACACAGTAATGGAAAAGTTAAAACTCTATTATCAATATGTGAAAAGCACGCCATCGTTCTATAAAAATAATAAATTAAATATTCCCTTAATAAAAAAGGAACCATTCTAAATTTACCATGACTACAGATTTTATTTGGCTGTTGATATGTGAAGCTTATTAAATTGCATATTGAACATATGCATAAATAATGAAATGAGTAACCCAATTTACAACCTCACAACTAAAAAGGTAGGATATTAATAATAAAAAATCAATACTTTGTGTTATATACAATGAAAGCAACATTATAAATAATTTGTTACAGAATGTTTATTGCAAATAACATTTTAAGCAAGATCTGCAATCTTTCATGTTAAAATGTAACACAGAGTCATACAAAACTCAGACATAAGCTTCAGATTCTATAATTTAATATGAAAATGGTGCTTTATTTTGACGAAGTAATTTAATGGCATAGATTTTAACAGAAGCAAAAAAGATAAATTAAGTGGAGAACGTACTTGATTTTTTTTGTGTGTGTGTGTGGAAAACACATCCGAAAAATACAAATACCAGAATTTAAAAGAAGAATATGAGGAATTTAGAAATGCTGGAAAAAATAGGCAGAAAATTTTTTAAAAAACAGAAAGTGGCTGTTAAGAAAATGTCGAGTTATCTTTCAATTTCGTCGAACGAGGAACTATTAAAATTTCATCGATCAAAAATAAAATTGAAGTAAAGTAAAGTGAAAGTTTGTAATTTCCTGCCAGTGGAAAAAGACTTTCCCTTGTTAGATTTAATATTATGCCCCCGCAAATTTTCACGTAAGATCTGCAGTAAAACATCAGACAGTCAAATTTTCTTATCCTGTCTGTAATCAATTTTCATTTCGCTGGTTTACTTATCACATGCTATGACGGCTGATATGAGTAAAGTCTGAATCAAACAACGAAAGAAAAAAAACAGAACTCTCTTAGAAAACGAACTAATCAGAAAGTTAAGATTAGGAAAGCCTTCTTCTCCATAAAATTGAAAGTCGAGTGAACCCTCATATTCTTTTAAAAAATTATCCTGGTACTCATCAATAATGTTCGACATATAAATGTTCGAATAAATGGCAGAAAACGAAAGCTGCCTTCTAGACAACGCAACTATAGAAATGAGGAAATTTAGGAAAAATCGAATTAAAATTATCTGAAATTAATAGATCTACCGCCATAAAAATAGACCAATTAAAAATAACAATAATATACGTAATAACGATGGCAATCACAGTACCAAATGAAAAAAATCAAGGTAAACATATTGTAATATATTATCGTTCAACTTAGCGAATAGTAACATCAACAGTTTACTGATATCAAAAATTAGGATCAAAAGACTAATATGAGCGAGGAAATCTAGATAAGAAAAATGTCTCTTAATTTCTTAGTTTACTTTTTTAAATATATATTTGTATTTTCATGATAACTTAAAGTAATGCAAATTATTTCTAAAGTTCCATATGTGAATAAACATTTTTATGTATCTTCGACATTTCTTAAAATTTAAGTAGCTTTTTTAACAAAAATTTTGTTCTGTGCTGCAGTTTTCATATATTTGAACTGTATCACATGCGTAGATTTTGCCACAATCTTTTAATTGGTCTCATTTGTTCTATAAAAATACCTGTTGAACTGCGAAATTGTAATTAACTCCTGTTTCTACTTTTATTCCGTCTGTGTGAATGTCTGGCAGGGTTGAGTCCGAGTGGACTGTGAGTATGAGTCCGGGTTCTCTCTTCATCTCCGTGAATTCTTCGTTCTGCGCATCCAATAGCAGAGTTAAATCTGAAAAAAGAGCAAAATTGAGCAATGATATATAAAAAATTAACACATTTTAAATTTAATTTCATATACAGTGGACTCTCGGTAATTTAAACCTTCAATAATACGAACCTCTCGATAATTCGAAGTATATGCTCGGTCCCTAGCAAAACTCTTGATATTTTGAACTAAAACAATTCGTTTTGGTACACTCGATATTTCAAAGTAAAATCTATGGCTGGTCAGACTACAACATACTATAATTCAAAGTTGTCTTATAAAACTGTCGATAATTCGAACACTCACTGTCATCTGCAGTCCTGTAATAAACGGGTTGGAGATTACAAGTTTTGTGTTGTATTGTCTCCTTTGTAACGTCGCCCCATTGATGACCAACTGTCTGTTACTCCTTCTTAGTGTTTTCCAATTTCTCAGGCGAAAACACACTTTTATTTTTTCATTTCTTTAAGTGGACAATAGACCAACTGCACCTTTTATCAGCTGTCCATATCTTTCGTTTAACACGCGGACTTGCTACACATGTGTTCAGAAAGTATGGTCCACTATTGTGAAGAAGAGATGCGTAGGATTGTGCATGAATTATTCTTTTCATACAGGACTTTTAACTTCTGTTTAATATTTATACTGTATAATATGTACTTTTTAAAAATACTTTAAAATAATTGCATACACATGTACAATTGTTGTTTTATTACAGTTTCAAATTTAAATGTGTTTGAAAAAAAGTTATCTTCGTGTATTTTGGGAAATTTTCTACCCTCTTGATAATTCGAAGTTTTTCATTGGCCCCTACAGCTTCTAATTATCGAGAATTGACTGTATATAGAGAGAATGAATTCTTCAGTTTAATATAATAAATCATATAATTTAAAAAGCTTTAAGAATCAAACCCAATTAAAAATGAATAAAAACTAATATGGAATAGTTGAAGTTAAATAAATTTTGTTCTATTGGAGGGGGGATACGTTATTTGCTTTACTGTATTAGATCCTATTTCAGTCCACCCCGGGTTTTTGAACTTTTTTGACACCAAGCTATCTACCCTTCTTTTTTTTAAATTTATTGGAAATGAAAACCACAGAAAAAAACTCCAGTAACAGAGTATATGACAGAAAAACGAACAGCAAAAACCTACAAAATTTAAACAAGAACACAAATTTTTAAATTAAAAAAAAAAAAAGATTGTTGCTAATGGTTGGAAGTAAGCTACGGTTAATAATTACGTTCGTAATTCGCAATTATCAATTAGAAACTAGCTTTAGTAGCCCTAATAACTATATAACAGCAGTCATTTGCATCTTTTCCCACTAGACTTTTAATTAATAGCGACGTGCGAGTACCGGTTGCTGTTGAGATAAAATCGAGTGTAAGGCTTAACAGGTTCTTTATCATTATTTGGAAGCAAGGGGGCAAAAGAAAATTGTTGAAATCTGCATATAAGAGGGTTTTATTGCGGCAAAGCATGATTTTTGCTTGCATGATAATGTATGCGTCTGCATGAAATGGAGAATGCAATTGATGGTTATAATTGAAGATGCTGTTCTCGAAATAGAGAGAGAATCCACATGAAGTGTGTAGCAGCATAAGGAAAAGTAAGTGGTACATCAAAAATGCTTTGAGAAAGCATGAAATTTTTATTACCAAGCGTTATTGGTTTGAAAGGATTGTGAATAAATTAGTAGTGAAATATTTGTGAATTAATAAAAATATAGTGTTTGAGACTAGCATATGTTTCGTCGAGACGCCTGTGTGATTTATTCTCTTTAGAATGCGTTTAATATCTTTTTTTAAGAAGCTAAATTTTACAAGAATTTTTTTCTCGAAGTCTTGAAAACTTATATCTCTCCTTCGAACAATAAAAGTGTTCCATTATTTTTACATTCTACCCTTTTATTATTTTTTGCTAGTTTAAGGTAAATATGCAAATATTTTTTCCACTGGTATTTGAATTATTTTTCTTACAGAAATAATGGTTCAATCTATGAGGATTCGTTCAATGTGGTACTTTAAAGTAGGGATTGTAATACCGGGATACCGAATACCAGCATTTTGAGCCACTTGTACAATTTTGTAATGCCACTATTCACATGTTTAAATACCATTTTTTCGGTATTTACTAGAAATTTTTAAAATTATCTCCACCATATGTTCATGGATCGCCGAGATAGCAAAATGGTATACGTTTTAATTTTTATGTCTCCCTACGGGTTAAATTAATTAGACTGAATATAAAGTTGCATCGTACAGGCAAGAGAAGTGTTAAAATATGTGAATAATCCAAGGAGTCGGTCCCAAATTATATTATTACTGTTTATAGCGATACTGCACACGCTCAGGATTCATAGTCTGATATTCGTATCTGTGAGAACAAGGTTGAATTTGTGAAGAAAATGCGTAATATTTCGATATTTTTTTAAAAATTGATAAGCTTGTTATTCACATTTTATTTGCATATCATACTTTAAGTTTCAAAATATTTTTCACACAGATTCGCTATATATACTCTTAAATAATAGCCCATAATTATAAATAACTTTAAAGAGCTTAAAAAAACAAATGATATTACTTCGGTTTGGTTTCATTATTTATGTGATGAAAAGAGTATGTGTAGTGGCACAACGTAAAAAAATGTTTAAGGGTTATTAAATAGAATGGAGGAAAACAAGCGGACTCCAAACACATTTAAAAACTAAACATGATACAAATTTGTTTAAGAGGAAAGGATCTAATTGCGATGAATATACAAATTTAAGCACAGCTTATAAGCCCAAGTCATCCGGTATTTTAGTTTATTTTGAAGAAAAAAAAGATAATTTGGATGATATTATGAGTAAAATGACAAAATTAGATGGTTTGCCATTTCGAGTGTTTTGCACTTCTACTGGATTAAGAAAATCACTATCAGAATGCAAATGTAATATTTCCCATGCAATATGAGGATCTATATCATAAAATAAACAAACACCCCTTAGCTGTTTTATTTAGAAAGTGTACGCTTATAAAAAAAAAAGATATAAAACTAAACTTAGTGCATAAAAATTAAAAGAATTTTTCTACATAAAGAGTATTAACTAACATTTCACAATAAAAAAATCTTTTATTTAATTTGTTTTATTCTAATAGCAATGAATTTTACCAGCACAATAGATGTTTTTCAAATGCAACATGTTGGGAAGAATTATTTGCCAGAATACAGCAGGTTTCCTCTAAGCTGGTCTTCAATTTAATTTACCATTCAATTGAGTAGTTCATTCATAATGTACTCCCACGGATTTCCTTTATATATATATATATATATATATATATATATATATATATATATATATATATATATATATATATATATATATATATATATATATATATATATATATATATATATATATATATATATATATATATATATATATATACATATATATATATACTAGCTGACCCGGCCCGGCGTTGCACAGGCTTTTACCGAGGGTATAACTTAATCCCCATGTTAAATTCCTCCTTTATTTCTGACGCCAGCACTTCTGTGTGGGTGTGACACGTACGATGTGAGAGCGTATCATGGCTTTCTCGTTTAACATTTTCCCTTCTCTTGAAAAAATCAGCACTTCCAATATTATTTTTCGAAATTGCTTTGACTTCTTTGTTTCTTTCCTCTCCGCTTACCACGGGTTTGCACGGGCTTTTACCGAGTGAATAACTTCATCCCCATGGGAATTTCCTGTTTCCCTTAGGACGATAGCACTTATGTGTGTGTGTGCGCGTGATGTGAGTGATTTCTTTAACTATGTCATAAAAACTCTCTTTTTCGAAATTTGTTCTTAAGTTGGTGTGGTAATTAGGAGAGATGGGTGAAAGCTCAGGTATCGTCCTCATCACTTGACCGTGGCTTAAAATTTCGAAGTCCGTAGCCAAAAACTCTCGAGTAGGTTGTGACGGGTGCTTACGCGTTTCACTAACCTTCTCTCAAATCTTTAAAGACTTTATTTATTTTAACCAATCTCCGCCGAGAGCCAAGGGTGTGACTTATGCAAACAAGATAGTTTCGGGTTTAGCGAGTTCGAAAAAGATATAAAAGGGAGAAATGAAATGAAGAGAGCGAGGATGACTACGAGGTTGATTAAGAAGGTGATTCTGAGAGATTAGTTTAACTAGTGGAAGTATATTCGCCTGAGGAAGGCTATTGAAAAAGGTTCATTAATTCGGTTCGGGACGGAACTGAAGATATCAAAGATTGAAGCCGCTCCTTAGAACAATCCAGTATTAGAGAAACCTGCCTTAAAAAGGTATCAGGTCAGTTATTTTCATAAATTAGATATAAATGCGTAGTTTGATTGTATACGTTATTCTCCGTGGTTTCAGTTAGTATTCCGTCGTTCATAATCGGGTTCTTCTCGCACTCCACTGTAAATTGTTGTTCTTAAAGTTTGATTAATATTTGTGTAATTCTCTATTAAGAAAGATTAATAAATAATATTGATTTATTAATTAAGTAGTCTTTAATCATGAATCCAACATACCCAAATTTAGATAATATGCAAAGGGGAGTTAATAATCATAGGGGTAGTGAGAGACTACGACAAGGTGAACAGTGCGAATTTATAAATCACTCACCCACTTTCCAATTCTTTCGTTGCAGTTTTTTAGTCCTCGGAAACGAAAATGTAGCTTTTTTAAAAATTGTTGTAGGTTGAAAAAAGACAGAAAAGTAGAAATTTTTCAAATTACAAAATTTCACTACTATTTTAAATCTTGAAGTAATATTGTGAGGATTTTTTGAAATGTTCGACACATGGGAATAAAGTTTCATGCAATTATCTTTTTTAAAGAAGAAATCATTAAACGATTGATTTAAGTAAATTGAGTGTTTTATTAAAATTTGGCTTTTTTTTAGTTTTTGGCTTTTTATATTTTAAATCACTGATTTGATACAGATAAATATTTTAAATGAATCTCAGAAATGTATTGAAACATTCTTTCATCTTAATCTGACATGAATAATGATTTAATTTTGAAAATTATATAAAGAGAAAATGATGAAAATTGAAGCAAAAATAACTTTTTCACTCGCATTTTTTTTCTCGCCAAATTTTCTTATTTTCGCAAGTTTAAGTCAGAACTTTTTTTGTAACCCTTGAGTTAGATGTGAAGTTTCAGGTGAAACAGTTGAAAGCTATTTGGCGCGAAACCATTTTTCGACACCAAGGATTGGCAAACTGTAAAATTGCGTATTTTTTATTAAAGTTTTTATTTTTTAGGGCTTAATTTTTAAGTTAATGCTTTCAAACTTCACACATTAATTTTGAAAACGAAGGACTTTTAAATAAAAAATGTAAAAAAATACTGTTTAGATTATTTCTTGCAATAACGTTATTTTACGAAAATCACAAAAATTTTTTAAAATCCGTAAGTTTTAAGCAATTTTTTCAATCTTTGCACAGAAGTTTGATAACATTATTCTACAAACGCAAAAAAAGTTTCGTATGATAATCTTAATAAATAACGAAGTTATTCAATGTTAAGTTAAAAATTTCGACAATTTTTCAAAATATCTTTTAAAAAAATTTTGGGCATTTTATTTTTTAAATGACTGGTTCTAAAAGAAAAAGGCTTGAAGTTATTTAGTGTAGAATATCGTTTTCATAACACGAAAATAAATTCCTACTCAACGATTTCAAAATAATTTTCATAAAAACGCATCAATTTCAACCATTTTTTAAAAAATTCGTAAAAAATAGAAAATATTATTATTTTGCAAATAAATTATACTGTATCGTGGCAAAAGAAATGATCTTTCCGATTCTGTAATTATTTTTTGTCTGATTTAAAAAACAAAAATCGGATGGCTGTTTAAATAACGTCGAGAATATCGAAAAATTTCACCCTCTGTTCATTCACGACGCTAGGCGGGCATAATAACGCGCAGGGTTAAGACAATTAAGCGGTTTAAGGTTTTTAATTAATATCTTTTTAACTAATTACAATATCGGAATGAAAAATAGTTTACGTTCTATTCTCAGACCTACTGAATATACACACAAAATTTCATAAGTATCGGCCACACCGTTTCGGAGGAGTTTGGTTACAAACACTGTGACACGAGAATTTTATATATTAGATATATATATATATATATATATATACTAGCTGTTACCCGCCCGCTTCGCTGGGTATTTCATGATGTTTTATGAATTTTTACTGCTTATATATATGTATAAATTATTGATATCTAAGTCCTAGCATTAAGAATTCGATTGAATTGAAAAATATACTTAGACCTGTAACTGTCACCTGTTGATAAAAAAAAAGGGCAGAACTCATCTAATTTGTATTTTCTAAAAATCTCTACATTTGAAGCATAGAATGATGTTTGCTCTTTCGTAACTCAAAAACCAAGTGGATTCCCGCAAAACTAATTTTCGGTGGATCTCTACTCCGTAAATTGAACATGCAAGCCAAAGTTCAAGTCTAAATCTAACAGAAAAAAGCAAAAGTTTTACTATAAATATCCCCGTAATCCCGTTGAGAGCCATTTTCCAAAATTACTGCTCTTAGTGGATTTCAATTCAACAAAAGAAAAATGCAAACCAAATTTCATTATTATAGTCCTTGTAGCTCGAAAAAAGTAATTTTTTTTGTCAATATGTCCCAGTAACCCCCTGCAACCCCCCAGAACTTGATTTGCTTAAAATTTATTCTTAGTGGTTCCCTATTCAACAAAAGAAACTTGCTTAACAAATTTCAAGTATATGTGTCTAACAATTAAAAACAGGAATTTTTTTCTGTAACTCCTCTTGACCCCTCGCAAACATCTTTAGGGGTCAATTTTCATTTTACTCTTTGTTAGAGGAACTCTATTTCATGAAAGGAACATGCCTACCAATTTTCAAGCAGGATGATCAAGTAGTTTAAAAATGGAAATATTTATCGATTACGCCTCTTAATCTCCCGAAATTAAACTTAGTAGTTGATATTCGCGAAACCCATTTTGTAGCGGTTCTCTACTTTACGAAAGGAATCTGCTATCAAATTTCAAGACTGTACGTCTAACAGTTTAAAAATGGGGATAATTGTCTATAACGCCACTTGAGCCCCCGCAACGCCACTTCTGGGTCTGTTTTCACAAAACCCATTTTGTGGGGAAATTGCACTCTATGAAAGGAATCTGCTTAGCAAAATTTGAAGACCGTGCGTCCAATTAATAAAAAATGCAAAAAAATTATCAATAACGCCCCTTGAACCCCCGCAACACCACCTAAGGGTCTATTTTTACAAAACACATTTTGTAGTGTATTTCTATCCTATGAGAGGAATCTGCTAACCAAATTTCAAGACTGTGAGTCTAATAGTTTAAAAAAAGATAATTATTTATATCTGCCCTTAACCCCCCGCAATACCCCTTGGGGGTCAATTTTCCCCAAACCCGTTTTGTAACGGATATGTACTCCATGAAAGAAACATTCCTACCAATTTTCAAGCAGGTAGGTCAAGTAGTTTAAAAACGAAAATATTCATCTATTACGCCACTTAATCCCCCGCAACGCCACTTAGAGGTCTGTTTTCACAAAACCTTCTTATAGCTGATCTCTACTCTATGAAACAAATCTATTTATCAAATATAAAGACTGTTCGTCTAATAGTTTAAAAATGGAAATAATTATCTATAACGCCCCTTAAGTCCCCTCAACGCCACTTGGGGGCAATTTTCACGAAACCCATTTTTAGCGTATCTCTACCCTATGAGAGGAATCTGCTTACTAAGTTTCAAGACTGTACGTCTAATAACTTAAAAATAGGAATTTATAACGCCCCTTAAACCTCCGCCCCCGCAATACCCCTTGGGGGTCAATTTTCCCAAAACCCATTTTGTAGCGGATATTTACTCCAGGAAAGAAACTTACCTACCAATTTTCAAGCAGGTAGGTGAAGTAGTTTAAAAACGGATATATTTATCTATTACGCCCCTTAATCCCCCGCAACGCCACTTAGAAGTCTGTTTTCACAAACTCCGTTTTGTAACTGATCATTATTCTACGAAAGGAATCTATACACATCAAATTTAAAGACAATGCGTCAAATAGTTTAAATATGGAAATAATTATCTATAACGCCCCCTAAGCCCCTGCAACGCCACTTGGGGGGTCGATTTTCAGCAAACTCATTTTGTAGCGGAACTCTACTCTCTGAAAGGAATCCGCTTACCCAATTTCAAGATTGTACATCAAGTAGTTTAAACATGGAAACAATTATTATTAAAGCCCTTAACCCCCCGTAACGCCCCTTGCGTTTCGAATTTCTGAAAATCCTTTCTTAGCTGATGTCTACTCTATCAATGAAACATGTCTACCAAATTTCAAGTCTGTAGGTTGAATAGTTCCAGAGATTTCGTGATTAGTCAGTCAGTTAGTCAGTGAGTCGCTTTTCTCCTTTATATATATAGATATATCAGTATTCGTTTAAATGCTCTATTCAACAGAAAAGTGAAAATAACTTTGAACCCTTGATTTTAAGTAAATTTTATTCTATAACTACATACAGGCTATTACCAATGGACCTCAAAGTGTAAAATCAGTGTTATAAGACGGGTATGATACCTTAGCACATAGGTGATTTTCCCAACATCACACCACATCAGGGTTTTCAGGCTCAATTCCATTTAAAGTGCAGGGACTCTATTTAGACGGACGAATGATGAGTGGATTTAGAAATCGAATCAACTAGAGTGAAATATTATTGTTCCCCTATTAAGACTCCCCTAAGTTACTACAGTATAATTGTTAAATGAGAGTTGCTGTTGTAAGTATTTTATCAGAGCAACAAATGATAAGCGAATATTCAGGGTGTTCCATAAATAACTCCCAAACTCTCTGCACTGCCAGATTCTTCGTTGGGGATACTTAAAAAATACCCAAAGAATCGTACTGGTAAGATCCATAGATTTTCAAATATTGGTAAAGGAAGATGTTCAAAAATGTCTATTGAGCATATCGAAGCAGGCTTGAGCACACCATGGAATGGATGACTGCATATGTCGCGCCAACACGGTGGGGCAAGCAGCATGTAGACGAGCAACTTAGTCTTTCTGTGTTGTCCCTACGTCTCGACTCACCATTTCCTTGAGATTACCCTACAGAGAAAAAAATTCAACGGTGTAAGATCTGGGGATCATGGCAGCCATAGAAGCAGATCCATATGTCTGATCCAGGAGTCGGAGTATGCCATATCCAAACAATCACATACAAGAGCACAGAAAAGCACTGGAGCTCTATCATGCATCAGCCTTTACCGTATTTTAATCATAAACTATATATCGTGCAGGTAAAGTTCTTTGGGCATTGCTTATGTACTCCCAACAAAGAATATGGTTCTTCAGAGTTTGGGAGCTTCAAATGGGACACCGTACATAGTATGGTAAAGACGAAACACGAAAATTTCAAAAAAACATTCAAACATATGTTTTAACGTAACCGCTCAGTTTAAATGTACAGTAGCGTAGAAAACACTCAACTATCAGCCGAACTGGCATAGAGAAATTTATGTAAAATACACAGTAATTTACATGAGAATACGTCTTTACATTTGTCAATGTATGAATTATAGGATAAATATCTCTTTAAACTAACAAATTGCTTACAGTTGGAAATAAAAAATAAATAAAAATTAGATAACTTTTAAGTGATTTTTGATTAAATAAATGTCAGCTTGCAAAAAGTACAAAAATATAGATTCCACTTTTCAGTGAGACATTTTATTAGCTGATGAGAAATTCGCAATGGTGAGGGTGATTTTAGCTGGAACCTTTGGTACTCGTACAGAAGGTTATTCGCACTTTATGGAAACGTTTTTGCAATTCCTTTTCTCATGTACGTTTTTAGATAAAACTTTGTTAACTTCAGAATCATCGTCTGCTAATGTTTTATTTCGATTGGAATGTAAAATAAAAGTTTCAATTTAAAAAGGACTCCTAAAATTCATATATGATTCGAAGGTTACGTAACTGTGCTTTCCGAGAAGAATATTCGTATCAGCCAATTATAAAGCGGCGTAAAAATCACGTTTATTGCATTTTAATAAAAGCTATTTATAACATTTTCAATCTGAAAGAGAAAACACCTCTAGCGTGACCACGAAACTTCATCCTAAGACTGTTCAAACGTAGGTAACTGTCAAGAAAGTGAAGTCTCTGTTCCTAAAAAAAGTCCGGCGACTCAAAGATTCATTGCGTAGAAATTAGGGATGTATTCCGGTACTGTAATTAAAACCATTTATAAAGACTTAACGTTGAAAAAAATTACCAAACCTAAAGTCTCCTTTTGCCATAAAACATATTGCTGAAAGAAAATCAAATTGTAGAAAATTATATAAAATACACCCATTTCTTGAAAAATAGAAATTTGTGGCAACACTCGATGAGGCACGGGTACATTTAAGTGACTGTAATAAAAAATCAATTTTCTATTGCTCAACTGACGGGAATGACCGTACGAAATAGATTCGTTAGTGTTCAGTAAATTTCCCAAAGCGATTCATGATGGTTGTAAGATTTTGTTTTACAATAGCAAATTAAAATTCAAAAAAGTCTCAAGTAAAATCAAAATCAATTCGTTTTTCCATCAGTTGAATATTTTAGGACCAATTTTTGAAGAAGAAATTCCAACGTTATATGGAAAGGACATTGATAAAGAGCTTCATATGGATAAAGCCACTAGTCACACGTTTAAGTCAACTGCCGCTTATTTAGCAAAGAAATAATCAGAAACAGAAATAAAGCATATATCCCATTGGATGAAATACCTGTAACATCCCCCTAAGTTTCTCCAATTGACTTTTGTGCTTTCGGTTAATAAAAATGAGCCTTACGAAAAGGGCATCTAAGAACACTGAGCTAACTTTAGAAAATGGTTCAAGAGGAAAGGGGTAAAATTGGCACCACAGTACTAAGAAAAAGTTTTCTTTCATCAAAAATTCGAGCTACAGCTATTATCGAGAATCATGCCTATCTGATAAAAGCAAATTACCACAAAAAATACGGCATTTAAAGATAAAAATTAACTATCAATCGTTTCCATAAAGTACGTACGACCTTCTGTACAGATGTCTGATTGGCCCCAATAGAATACATTCATACTTTCTAAAACATCCTACTTTTCTTTTTTTCTCAAGAGTTTCCTGAGGATGACCCGTTCATTCCCAGCATTCAGAATGGTGATTTAGTCATATTCCAACAGTGCAATGCACTTTAGCATAAGTGCCAGAACACTACATTAAGATTACAGAAGAATTTATCTGAGTTGTTACAATCCAGACCAAATCCCTCGAGGAAATATATTATATTTTCCAACGCGGTATTAAATCGAGAAATTGAAGACCTCAAAATATACATCCGCGTTGCAAATCTTTGCAACGCTTTGGACTTTAAGCCCCGTCACATTTTTGAGAAATCTTTCACTCACATAGTGATGTAACAAGTATTCGTCTAGGTCAGCGATACTCAACCTGCGGCCCACCGGGACTTTTTAAGTCACCCGGTTATGGCTCAGTGCTTTGAGAAATTCATTTATTTATGAAAATTTGGTGGTAAGCTCTTTATTAAAAAATCAAATATATCTGTTTTGCTTTTTGCTGTAGATGTTGTATGGGTGCGAATTGATGTATTTTTTCTGATTAATAATAACTGACAACAGTGGAATAGCGACCCTTTTATGAGTGGAACTAATTTTTAACTATCTTTCATATCTTGCAAGCGAAAAATATTCGTAAGAAATAGATTGTTTCAAGACGATTGGGGAGTTGACTATTATGTAGTGAAAAAAAGCAGGGTTCAGTAATTGTTTGATTTGTCACGAAAGTGTATTTAAAAAATACCAATGAACAGGAATCGTTCAATGACACTTTTCTTCGAAGATCTCTTTCAAGAGGTGATAAATAGGCTTTCTTGAATAATCTTTCCAACTGCAAAAAAAGTGTTTTATTAGTGGTAATGTCAAAGCGGTAACAAAGGAATCCTATGAAATTTGTTACATAAATAGTAATCTTATGAAACCGTTTACTGATGCAGAAATTGTGAAAGAGTGATTCTCTCAAATGTTTCCAGTTTAGAAAAATTTAGTGACAAAAATAAAAAAATATAAAAAATAATAATTTGAAAAAGCAAAATATAGGAGTTATCTAATATTGTGATCAATTTCCACATTTTAAGTTTTCTGTTACCTTGGTCTTAAAGCATCCCCCCTCCTTTCCATAAATCTCATGTTGCGGCGCACTTGAAATAGCCATCTTATGCATGCGGCCCGCATGAAATAGCTAACATATGTATGCGGCCAGGCAGAAAAAAAGGTTGAGTACCCCTGGTCTTGGTCTACCATCGTCTGGTTTCAAATACTTCTGCTACTTGAGTGAATATGTTTTCTCAACAATATTGTAATTTTCACAGCGTCCATCGCGTAAAATAATTTTAAATTTTCTGGATATAGTTTGGTTTAAATGCACATTTCGTTATCAAACTAAAGGACCAGTTTTTTAGATGATCAGTTAATAGAGTGCCTACCGCAATAACATTATAATTAATTTAACTCAGTGGCGCAACAGCGCATGAGGGCCAAGGCCTACTGTACCCATTTCAGTGTTCATGACTTTGGGCCCCGAGGTGCAAGAGCAGATGTTCCGGTCAAGTGGTCAGTCTGGGGCGAAATCCCAGTGTTAAGCTCCCAAGCAAGCTGGGTACTCTTTTTATCGACTTACTGAAGAGATGAAAGGCTGAACATAATAATTACACTTAAAAAAATCTGTTATTTATAGCAATTTATACACTATTTATGGTTAAGAATCGTTCGCAGTAAAAAAAATAGATTGCGAGTATCCTTTGGGCTATGGTATGTTCCCTTTGGCAATAAATTTTAAACAGGAAGGAATATTTATGGACAAACCGTTTTCATCTTGCCAAAAATCTGCTTCTCTCGCCGACAGATGTCTCCCTTTCTTCCTCCCCCTCGTCGAAAAGGAGAAGCAATTCCCGAAATCCGGATCGAAGGACTTGCTGAAGCGTCTGCACAAAAATAAGAATTAATATTTCAACAAAATTAATCCAAAACATTTAGCCTTAAAAAATCAGAATGTTATATTTTAGAGCATATTTATATATATTTGTGAATGATTGAAAAGTTTATACATCAAACGGGACTGCTGAAACACGCGATATTTACTTTTCACATCAACTTATTAGTCTTTTTTTTTTCAAAATAATGCTATATATACATGAATGAATTGCTTCCTAACTTATGTGAATTTCCCTTTGTCAATATGAACCTTTTAAAAAGATTAATATTAAAAGAATATTTTGCAGAATTTTTTGGTCAGAAAGCAAAGAAATTACAAATTAATAGCTTAAATATATTCTTATGCAATCTATGATAACAAAAGAAAGTTTTTGAATATATATCTTACTTTTTGAAATTTAAACTTTCTAATTTTTGTAAATTTGGATATTTTTATATTTTAGCCAAATAAGTCTTTCTGCAATATTCCTGAAAGAAAATTCACCTTCTGGGAGACCTATTGTTTGACCTCTCTCAAACTCTTTGAACTGTTGATATTGGGTTCTTCGTCAAAAATGGCATTCTTTGCTTTCCTCAATACGTCAAATTTCACACATACTCACGAACTTTACAGCACGCCTTTAAAGTAGCTATGATTTGCAAGTTCTAAGTGACGCTACTAGCGCCACACGAGCACGAAAATTTTATCGATGTCATCTTTCAGATGTATAAACATGCCTACCAAATTTCGTTTATCTAACACAAATCTTTTTTGGTGTTGGGATTTTTACTTGATTATCCTTGGGGTTATCATCAATACTAATATTTAATAATAATAATAATTTCATGCTTGCTAGCTATTTTTAGTTAGATTTCAAATTAAATTTTAAGATTTATTTGAAGGATATATTAGGGAAAGTTATATATATATATACACTGCTGGCCACCGTAAATGCAACACCAAGAAAGACAAGAAATAGCACAAAAAATTTTTTTTGTGTGGATAACATGTTGACCAAGTATCAAATGATTAAATTTATAGACTTCTATGAAGTATGGTTCTTGCCAGAATCAGTAGCCAGAGTAGCCGCCATTGTTGGAGATCACCGCTGCCACACGCCTCGGCATTGATTCAAAGAGACTTTGGATGTGATCTTGGGGTACAGAAGACCAACAGGCTTCCACACGTTGCCAAAGTTAATCTGGTGTGGCAGCTGGGGGTGTAATCTGGGTGAATCGTTTAGCAACCATGGACCACATGTTTTCTATTGGCGAAAGATCCGGCCAGGGAAGCAATTCAATCTGGTGATTGATGAAGAATCTTTGGACAATGCGTGCCATGTGTGGTCGCGCATTATCCTGTTGAAATATGGCTATGGCCAAGCCCTGAAGGTAAGGAAGGACAACTGGCTCCAACAACTTGGAGATGTAGCGCTGACTCGCTGTTTTCTACGAGACATAACTGATCGGTTTTTGAAAAAACCTCAAGAAAAACACAATTGCCGAACTTGAAATCGTCGAAATCTGCAAGCCTTAAATAGCGCTTTGAGGGGGCGCCACAGGCGTGCGTGATGTGTGTCTACGCTGAAATTCTAATCATTTCCATATCTCACCTCCGCTAATGAACGTTGTAAATTTCATGTTATTTGCGTGCTTCCTTCAGGGTGTTGCATTTACGGTGGCCAGCAATGTATATATATTTCTACAAAAAATACCAAACTAAAGAAATATAAAGCCAGAAAAATGTTATGTCTTTTTACATTCATTTCAAAAATGTCATCTTAAATATGCCTACTGTAGACACTCGTTTCCTTTCAGGTGCGGAGTGCCTTTGAAAATGCATCCACTCACAATGTTGTTTGAATGTCCCAACTGATATCTGAAATCGAACTGCTTCTCCGCTAAAGCTTCTTTGTGGATGCGGATGAATTCTTCTTCGGAAATTTCCTGAAATAAATCAATATAGAAATGATATTTACAATAAAAAATGAAGAAATTTATAAATATTTTCTACACGAGGACGACACCATAAAAATAGCATTAAGAAAAACTAAAGTAGTACGAATAAGTTCCCGCCGTTTCTTTATAAAAAATTAGGCTTTTATTACGAAGTACCTTATGTTTCATTCAAAGTATTGTCGTTCGCTAGCTACTACTTTTCCCCATCTCTCTGGAAGTACACGGATACCGTGTCGAAAGAACGCTTCATCTTTTGAGGGTGTCCACGAATCGACCCAATTTTCGATATCTTCATATGATGTGAAATGCTGATGAGATAGGCCATGTGCCCTCGATCGGAACAAGAGAATCGGAAGGGGAAATGTCTGGTGAATACGGTGGGTGGGTTGGGTTTTCCCAACTAAGTGTTTCTAAGAAGGTCGAGTGGCGCCTTAACATGCAGACGAGCATTATCATGCAAAAGAATAATTTTGTCGTGTTTGGAATAGTAGTGGGAGCGTTTTTCTTTAAGTGTTCGGCTGAATCTCATGAATTGTGCTTTTTAGAAAGCTCCAGTGATGGTTTCTTTTGATTTTAACAATTCATAATACATGACAGCCAGCTTATCCTACCAAATGTACAGTATGAGTTTTTATCCTTGAATATTCGATTGTTGGAGCATGGCCACGATGTTCCTATGATTTAATCTTCTTTGGGTCATCGTAGGGTATTCATTTGTCATAACCAGTGCCTATTCCAGGGATGGCGAACCTTTTTGGATTAAGGTGCCATTTTCTTCTAAAGAAATGTTTAATGAGGTACAAACGCGCCATCAAATAATTTTGGCTTGTTATTATTGGGAAAATAATGAAACTAAATACTAACAACTCAAATTATTTCGAAAAAATGCATTTCGTACTTTATAGTAATAAGAGTTTTACTTATATATATATATATATATGTGCGTAAAATTCAAATTAATGTAACATTAGTAGGATTTCTGCTGTTACAGATGTTACTTTTAGCAAAATCTTTCTGAATTGGAGTTATATTCCAAACGATTTCTCAACGAGTCTTTAATACTGAAAATAATGACTCGCAGGCGTAGGTAGATGAAAATATGGTTAAAATAGCATATAGGCCCAGCTTCTTCAAACAGTTAAATGTGCCTGGAATCGAATTCCATGTTTCCAAAATTTCATTAACAGCATTTTTGCTTATATTGCTTTTAATCTTTCTGTTTCTATCAATTCCAACTTTCTGCTTTTTTCAACGAGTTTTGGAATTCATATTAAACTAGACTGGAAATCATTCAGTTGCATTCATATTTTTTATTTCCAACCAATAGAATTGAGGCGAGTTCAGCTTATTAGATGAAATCATATCAGGGTACATAAAAAAACTTGAGCATTTCCGATAATTTTTTGAACTGAGAAATCTCGCTGAAAACTGCGACCGATTACTCGCGTTTGTTCGTAATACTTTATCGTGAACTTTGTTATTTCGAATTAAAATGCAAACCGTTTTCTTCGGTGGCATGCCCAAAATATTGTGTGTTGTGTGCCATCAATGGCACTAGTGCCATTGGTTCAGCATCCGTAGCCTATGCAATGCAAAAAAAAAAAACTCTTTTGTTTATATCTGGCAAGCAGCACTTCACATGTGCGAAATCGGCATTCAACTTATCTTGAGTTTAGTTTATATGGAACCTAATTCCCTTGCTTTTAAATGGTTCTCAACAATTTTAAGCGATGAGAAACTGTTTGTTGAGTCCTTCCTAATGTAACTGCAAGTTCTTGCTTGCGTTTTACACGAATCTTCCTCTACGTTTTTTTCTCTTCGATTTCAAATTCCCCGTTCTTAAAATTTTAAAGCCACTCACAACAGTTTCTCTCCCTCAAAGCAGCCTCGCCATATGCTTCCACAAGCAATCCAGGCACCTCAGCTGCATTCGAGGGTCATTTTTGAGATACTCTTAGGTTTTTAAAGTTATACTTACAACATTTTTTGGAGTGTTCGAAGTAGTCTCTTCCAGCATCAGTGCTCTTTTGTTGACGAATTCTTCCCAGATTAAATGCCTCAAACCGTTAATTTGTTGGAATTGATGAACAAATTGAATTTATAGCCACATCAAAATGTATAGTCAATCTCTTCTTCTGAATGAAAATGACGTCTACGTAAGTTCTTTTTGATTAAAAAATAAGTAAGAGTCACACATAGCTAGATTCGGAGAATAAGGTGGATGTTTGATCACTTTAATTTGTTTTTGTTTAAGAAGCTCAACTGTCAATCTGGGAACTGTATGGGAAGATGCAATGTCATGGTAAAGCATTAGTCCCTTAATATTCACTTCTTGGAGCATATTTGAAGTACATAAAGTGATATACCAGTTTATTGTTACTGTCTTTTGTCCTTCCAACTTGATGGCTTTGACCAATCCCCTACTTCTGAAGAAATGGCATACGTTACTCATTGCTCATTGTCTTTTCACCATTGTTGGCGTGGGATCATGTTCAAAGACCCCTACTTTGTTTTCTTGGTGTGTTCGAACGTCAAAAAATGGCATGTACGCGTTTCATCACCCGTTACAATTTTAGAAATGATGCCACCATCATTTAGCAATTTCAGGGTTATTTTACTTATTCTGACACGCTCCTCTTTTGGGTGCTCAGTTAGATTATGGGGATCCCAACGACAATTACTTTTTTTATATGTAATTCTTCATAAATATTTTTGGATATAGCTGCGGATCAAATGTTAAGTTTCTTCTGTATCATTTGGTAGGAACAGAGCGATTATCATCCATTAACATTTTTCGTATGGCAGACACATTATCTGCGATTACTTCCTATGTGTTCTACATCCTGAAGAGAATTGTAACTACTGCAAAATTCTTTAAACTATCTGAATACAGTAGCAAGACATATAGATTCATCACCAAATGCTAATTGTAGCCGTTGAAAGCAATCCTCTTGATTTAATCCAACTTTAAAATCAGAAAATCATAGCACGATAATTATTCTCACATCAGCTCCATTTTCTCTTCTGTCTAAAATTTATTCTATGCTAAACAACTTGAAATAAGTCAGTAAAAAGGCGTCTGCTGTGTTAAAATATTTTATATTTTCAAACTAAACTGTTAATTTTATTTTGGAACTTCTCGTCTGCGCGTGTCTCAAAAATTTCAGAGTTACACACGTATTTCTTCAAATGAAAGAAGTAAATCAAAAGTTCTCACAAATGACACACTTATTCGGCTCAAAACTCAACATTTTCGAACAATAAATATTATGCGATGCTGTTACAAACTCTTTAATACCTCAAGATTAGGGTGTTGCCAGATTACAATATGACGTTTTACAAATGAAAATTTGTACCATAACACTTACTGCTAAGGTCATGCTTTGGCAACGGCCGAAACTTATTTGTTCTCTTTTAATAAAAATATAATATACTGGAAGAACTTACTAGACGAGTGTCATTTGACAAACATCTGTCAGGATACAATTTACAGAATTCGCTTCTTCGGACCCTTTACAGTAAATAAAAAGGAAGAATGTCTTTGTTAGTTCATATTAAGGTTAATAAAAATTGAAAAAAGAAATTTCTCAAAGCTATGGTAGCAAAAATTTATGACATACTTAAAATAATTCAGAATTATATTCCAGATTTTTTTAATAAAAATAATTTGTGGTTAGGAAATTATAGAAGCAAACTTTTTTATATTTATTTTAAGATAATTATTTTTACTATTTTTATTTAGATGTTCTTATTAAAATAATATTAAATATATTATTTTATTACTCGCTTTAGTATGCATTTCCTTAATTTAATGTTGAAGTTAATTAAATTGCTGCGTTGTATACATTAAATCCAAGATTAAAAAAAAAGAAGAAAGCAATTTAGTTTCGATTTAGTTAATTTTTCAAAAATTTAAATGTGTGTATATTCATTTATTTTTATAATCAAACATACTTATATCTATATATATAAAAATGTTATGTTGGTTTGTGTACGCTTCCATAACTCAAAAAGTTCAGCATGGATTTATCTGAAATTTTGACACAACTTTGCATTTGACCCCGGTCAGGTTCTTATGTACTTTTTATTTCGAAATGCACTCTAATTTTTTTAAATTTAATTTTTAAGTGATTTTTTGATGTTATGACGTCATACGATGTCACGACTCGCTCTGAATGCGAAAATTTAAGCTTTACACATATTTTTTTCCCAATTATTACATATTTTTATTATACTTAAGTTTATTGGTTGTCATATTTTTCAATTTTTTTGTTCTTTGATGTGTAATTGGGATTAATTTTCGAATAAATCATTTTTTTAAAATTATTCTTTCAGTCACTCAAATTTTGTTTTGTGGTTTTGGCAACATTCTCCGATAGCTAACGCACGATAAACAATTTTTTATGTCATTGAAATACACAGGTTAGGTTTTCTGATATAAATTATTTTTTAACAAAACTATATATATAAAAATGTTATGTTGATTTGTGTACGCTTCCATAACTCAAAAAGTTCTGCATGGATTTATCTGAAATTTTGACACAACTTTGCATTTAACCCCGGTCAGGTTCTTATGTACTTTTTATTTCGAAATGCACTCTAAATTATTTTAAATTTAATTTTTAAGTGACTTGGTATTACTTATTAATTGACAGGGTTTTGAATTAGTAAGTTTTTTTCTCCATTTTAAACAATATTTTAAACATTCCGATAGCTAACGCGCGATAAACAATTTTTTATGTCATTGAAATACACGGGTTAGGTTTTCTGATATATAAATTATTTTTTAACAAAATACTGATTACGGTTTGCTTGGTATTAGGTTTTCTGATACATAAATTATTTTTTAAGAAAATACTGATTACGGTTTGCTTGGTATTACTTATTAATTGACGGGGTTTTAAATTAGTAAGTTTTTTTTCTCTATTTTAAACAATGTTTTAAATTTCATTTGATGTTATTATTGAAATACAGGTTAGGTTTCCTGATATATAATTTCAGTCATCAAAATATTAAACCATACTTTTGTTTTCGATGACTTTTTAAAATTAAAATTTATGTTATATCCTTCTTAGTAACTTCTTTCCATTAGTAATTTGTTAACGGAATACTTGGAAGTTAGTACAGTTTGCTTGGTACTTACTTATTATTGCAACAATCACCAACGTTCAAAATAACTCTCCAAGTTGGCAACCCTGATCTCCTATGTGTTGTATGAGTTGAATTGGCAATCATGTGCTTCATTTCATATAATGTCACCAATAGGTTCCATTTGCTTTTGTCAGGGACATAGCTACCGCTGTATCAGCCATACCAATGATACAAGGCCCCCAAGTTACAGTGGCCTCAATCCGTGTTACTACAGTCTCACTAACACAGTGCTCATATCTGAAAATTACCTCCCCCCGCAAAGGAATTTTGATACAGGGCTTACTCAGAGCTGTTTTGCAATTTTGTATGTTTTTATTTTAACCTTTTTAAGTGTAGTCAATTGGCTTCAGTACACAAAATTGCCTTGCAGAAAATAGAACTTAGGTCATCATACTAGACACACACAAGCAAAAACAGTGTTGGTAGTAATTACATATCAAAATGGCTCAAATACCTGTTGAGGAAGCAGGGGGTCGTTAGATTGTAATTATTTTTGATACTTATGTACACCAGCGTTCAAATAACTCGCCAAATTGGCAACCCCAATTTCGCATGGGATGCACACGCTTAATTGGCAATCATGTGCTTCTTTTCATATAATGTCACCAATAGGTTGCGATCATTTGTAAGTACCTTATTTTTTCACAAATTATGCTTTCACATTGATAAAGATAGTTTAGTTATTTTTTATGTCAGTTAACAATAGTGTTGTATTTAATTTTTCAATTTATTTTTATGCTCGGGATATGTATTTTAGATATTTTTTTATATAAAATACCAAATTTAATTTGGTTTTTACATATTATCGCACAGCGTTCAAGATAACTCGCCACTTTGGGAATCCCAATTTTGTATGCGCTGAATTGGCAATCATGTGCTTCATTTCCTATAATGTCACCAATAGGTTGCGATAATACATAAGTACCTTTAATTAGACTGGCCGCACCACACCAATTTGGCATGATTTCAAAATCATGCCAAAAACAAATAGCGTACCAATATGAAATTAATATTGTGGATATTATTTTAGCCTTTTTTATCTTTCTCTCCAGTAATCCTTAATCAATTCAATATATTTTACAATATATATTTTGTGTTTGTATGAAACTATTTATATTAATTTAATCATAATATTGATTCTTCTTTTATTATTAATATCTTTTTAAGGTTTAATTTTATGTTATAACTAGCTGTATACAGCTACATTTTGCTTTGGCTTAAAATGGCGCCTCGCAGAAAAATGAATTTGGGTCGTCGTACTCACCATACAGAAGGATCGAGAAGACAGCTTTCGAATATGACTGAAGAAGAGAGGGCATCTGTACGAGAGAGAAATAGACTAAGTACCATTCAGATGTGCCACGCTGAACCTGAAGAAAGGCGAGCAGCCAGGCTTGAGGATGCACGTTTGCGAACACAGCAGTCGTGTTCTGCAGCAACAGATTTGTTTCGTTATCAACGGAATGAACGCGAAAGGGTGAGGATAGCTGGAACACGTACCCAAAGAACAGCTGATCTGAATCTGCAATACCATCGTCTTGCATTCCGGTACAACCCAGCTATTGATTATAGTTCAAGTCAACATGTTGTCATTGGACAGATGAGTCATGTCTGTACCTACTGTCAGGCTCTAAAGTTCAATAATGAAGCGAAAGGGATGTGTTGCGCTAAATCAAATATTGTTGACGGCGTCACACATGCCACTTTTCGCAGTGCGTGTCAAGCTCTGAACTTATTAGAAAGTGACCAACAATGGGATATATGTATAAATGACGCATGCAACACTGCACATCCAAACCAAATTCGCGCTTTATTCGCAATTATACTGAACTCTTGCTTCACTTCATCTCCCGTAGAGTTATGGGAAAGATATCGATCACATATGGCTGAGGATATTTTGCACAGAGTACGGTTAGAAAATGGCAATATGGCAATGGAATTAACAGAAGGCATTTACAACAAAACATTAATAAATATTGAAGATAAGTGCTTAACTATTGCAAATAAAGTTCTTATTCAATTGGGAATGCCAGCACCCACCCGAGCTACGATTGGTTCATTTGATGTGGATTTGTGCCGTGAACAAAGTTACAACATCGGTGATCTCCATATGTATGTCCAATCAAACATTCCCAAATTAACGTGTGAACAGAAGGGCATTTATGATCGCATAATGCAAATGATAAATGACGGAGTCGGGGGGACCTTCTTCTTGGATGCACCAGGAGGAACTGGGAAAACATTTCTTATCAGATTGATTCTGGCAACAGTTCGATCAAAGAATGGCATAGCATTAGCTCTCGCGTCATCTGGAATAGCAGCAACATTGTTACCAGGTGGAAGGACAGCTCATTCAGCTCTGAAGTTGCCATTGAACATACAAACCATCGAGACTCCCATGTGCAATATTTCCAAAGCGTCTGGTATGGGAAAAGTATTGCAAAAATGTAAAGTCATTGTTTGGGATGAATGTACAATGATACATAAAAAATCACTTGAAGCTCTGGATCGATCGCTACAAGATTTGCGTGAAAACGTTCAACCATTCGGGAATGCATTGATATTGCTCGCAGGAGATTTTAGACTAACATTGCCTGTAATTTCTCGATCAACACCAGCGGACGAAATAAATGCTTGCCTGAAATATTCAACATTGAGGCGACACGTACGTACATTTCAGTTGACTATGAATATGCGTGTCCAGCTTCAAAACGATCAATCAGCCGAGGTATTCTCACGACAGTTACTGGACATTGGAAATGGACAGCTGCCAATAGATGAGACAAGACAAATATCATTACCTGATAATTTTTTAATTTAGTGACATCGAAAGAAGAACTTATCGAAAAAGTATTTCATAATATTCAAATTAATTATAGGAATCACGACTGGCTCAGTGAACGAGCTATCCTTGTGGCGAAGAATAAAGATGTCTATCAACTTAATAATTTGATACAATCCAGCATTCAAGGTGAGGAAATTATATATAAGTCGATAGACACCGTTGTGGAGGCAGATGAAGTAATTAATTACCCATCAGAGTTTTTGAACTCTCTTGATCTGCCCGGAATGCCACCACACTTATTAAAATGGAAAATAGGTGTGCCAGTCATCATGTTGCGTAATGTCAATCAGCCAAAACTCTGTAACGGCACGCGACTCGCTGTTAAGAAATTGATGAACAACGTAGTGGAAGCAACAATATTAACTGGGCCTTTTAAAGGAGAAGATGTCCTGATTCCTCGAATTCCCATGATCCCAACCGATACACCATTTAAATTTAAAAGATTGCAATTCCCAATTCGATTGGCATTTGCAATCACAATCAATAAAGCCCAAGGTCAATCGTTAGAATTGTATGGGTTAGATTTAAGTGTGAATTGCTTCTCACATGGACAATTGTATGTTGCGTGCTCCCGTGTCGGCAAACATGATAGCCTTTATATTTACGTAAACAATGGCAAAACAAAAAATATTGTATACCCACAAGTATTGCAAAATTAGCCCTTTTCCCTCAAGGACTACAAAAGGTAGAGCCATTTCTAATTTGTGTATATTTTTAACTGTTTGACTGTTTTTTTTTATTTAAATTAATGTAATTTTTTTATCAGTTTTGGGCTATTTTTAATTTTTCTGTTTATTACTATTTTATAAACTGTATGAACTTTTATGTATTTTGCATTTAATTTATTGTTTAGATTATTTCTTATTTATTTTGTGATTTGCATTTAATTAATTTTTGCTTATGATTGTTTCTTACATATCTTTGGGATTTTTATCTGATTTTTGTTTATGATTATTTCTTATATATATTTGGGATTTCATCTCATATTTGTTAATGATTATTTCTTATATATTTTGTGATTTGCAATGTGTTTTATTGTCTGATTGAATCTTTAAATAATTTGAAATCACCCAGTTTTACCTCATGTTTTGAAACAAATTAATTTTAAGAGTTCTCAGACCTCCATTTCTGTAATTAAACCAGACTATCCATTGAGAAAATTATGCCCAATATAAGATTCACAATTGGCTGGATGGACCAGCTCTCTTTTTTCCATTTAACCAGACTGAGCCACAGCAACGCGTGGCAGGGTACAGCTAGTATATATATACAAACGGATACATACATAAATTCAATATTTATTAGTTCCTGTCAAATGTTTTTTTTTTATTGTTCAAGAACATTTTTCACTCGTTCGGTAAGTAAACTACAAACAAAACAAAAAATTACCAGAAAACATTAAATAAATATATTTCTGAACATATTAATGAAATTCATTTCGCATTTCCGAACACTGTGATGATATTACATAAAAAGCGGATTTATTTTGAATATTTCAATGTAATGCGTTAAATAATGAAACTTATCCTATATTCGTATTTTATTGAATTATTTATTTAAATACGCTAAGAAAGTTAATTACATTTTCAAGTTAATTATGCAAATTAGATGTAATCGAAAGGACTCTTACTGATTATGTAAATTATACACTTATTATAACGAAAATACAAGGGACGTTCTGAAAATAAATTTCATTTTTTCAGCCGGGAAACCTTATTGCCAAAACAAAATACACCATGACATCATGAACTAAGCACCTCGCACTATTTTTCGACGTTGTCCTCACCGACTCTGAGACATTTGTCGCAGCGTTCAAAATTGTTGCACTTGTAACTTTGACTCTCAAAGAAACCAAAGTTCAAGTACGAATACAAAGTGATTTCACCGAACAGCTTGAGGTGAAAAAGGGAGTGCGACAGGGGGATGCATTGACATGCCTCCTGTTTAATATAGCACTTTGAAAAAGTTACCAGATACTCAAAAATCCATATCAGGGAAAAGATTTGTAAGTAATAATATAAGTAAGTTCAAATACTGGCTTTTACTGATGACATTGGCATTATTGCCCAAACAGTACAAGCTCTCAAACACGCATTTATGGCATTAGAACAAAGTGCTAAGAGAAATAAGTTATCTGCAAATGAGAATAAAACAAAATATTTACCTTTTTATAAAGTCCAATTTGTGACGGGTGCTTACGCGTTTCACTAACCTTCTCTCAATTCCTTTGAGATTGTATTTATTTTAACCAATCCCCGCTGAGAGCTAAAAGTGTGACTTATGCAAACAAGATAGTTTCGGGTTTAGCGAGTTCGAAAAAGATATAAAAGGGAGAAATGAAATGAAGAGATAGAGGATGACTACGTGGTTTGATAGAGGAGTTAACTAAGAGGTTGATTAAGAAGGTGGTTCTGAGAGATTAGTTTAACTAGTGAAGTTTGTTCGCCGTAAGAAGATTATTGAAAAGGTACATTAATTCATTTCGGACGGAACTGAAGATATCAAGGATTGAAGTCGCTCTTTAGATCCTTCAAATATTAAAGAATCCTGCCTTAAAAAGATATCAGGTCTGTGATTTTCATAAATTAGATTTAAATGCGTAGTTTGATTGTAGGCGTTATTCTCCGTAGTCTCAGTTAGTGTTCCATCGTTCATAATTGAATTCTTATCTCACTCCACTGTAATTTGTTGTTCTTAAGGTTAGATTAATATTTGTGTGTTTATCTATTAAGAAAGATTAATAAATGATATTGATTTATTAATTTAGTAGTTGTTAATTATGAATCCAACATACCCGAATTTAGATAATGTGCAAAGGGGAGTTAATAATCATAGGGGTAGTGAGAGACTACGACAAATTTACAACTTAGTCACATAGAAATTAGCAGTTATAAGTTTGAAAAAGTTAACAGTGTTGCTTATTTGGGAACGGAAATAAATCATAGAAATGAGCTGGCCCCAGAAATTTGTAAAAGAATCATTGCTGAAAACAGATGTTTTTATGCCTTGAAGAGTTATTTAAAATAAAGTTTTTTCGAATTAAGAACTAAATTGCCTCTTTACAAAAGTCTTCTAAGATCTACCCTGACTTATGCATCAGAGACTTGGCCATTGACTTTACGTGATGTAGAAGCGTTGGGAGTTTTCGAGAGAAAGGTCTTGCACTGTATTCTTGGTGGGATCCAAATGAAGGAATCAGGAAGAAGAAGATCTAACTTGAAACCTTACAAAATTTACAAACAGCCTGATATTGTAAAATTTGTTAAATTACAGAGACTTAAATGGACTGCTCATTCAGCTGGAATTGTGACGAATCTATACGCGTCTTTCAACTAATATTCTTGGGAATTTTTTGGGGCTAGCAAAATTCATTAATCTTCTCCTAAGAAGAAGCCGTAATGTGCAAATTAAGTTTATTATATATAGTTCTAGTTCGCGAGTTAAAGGAGTTTAGTGGGTTAGAAGTTGAAGAAGAATAGATAAAAGCAAGTTAGAAGCAAAAAGGTTAGTAACTAAAGGTGAAAAGAGAAAATCAAGGTGAAGATTACCATAATAGGTTTGAAAGGCCTTCTAAAAGAGTAAAAACAGGAAGTTGTCATTGATAATTTACACTGCTGGCCACCATAAATGCAACACCCTGAAGGAAGCACGCAAATAACATGAAATTTACAACATGCATTAGCGGAGGTGAGATATGCAAATTATTAGAATTTCAGCGCAGTCACACATCACGCACGCCTGTGGCGCCACATCAAAGCACTGTTTAAGGCTTGGAGATTTCGATGATTTCAAGTTCGGCAATTGTGTTTTTCTTGAGGTTTTTTCAAAAAACGATCAGTTATGTCTGGTAGAAAACAGCGATCAGCTTTTAATCAAGTATCCGAGTTCGACAGAGGAAGGATAGGGGCCTACCGAGATTGTGGATTATCTTTCAGGGAAATCGGTAGTCGTGTTGGACAAAACCAAACAACTGTAATGTGGATATGAAACCGTTGGATGCAGGACGGTACGATGGACCGACGTGCTCGATGGCATCCAACTCAGTGCACCACTTCACGTGAGGACAGACAAATTGTGCGCATGGCAGTGACGGATCGCTCAGTCACATCACGAACCATAGCACAGCACATTGAGTCTGTAACGCATCATTCAGTGTCTACGTGTATCATTCGATGCCGTTTACAGCAGAGTGGTCTGTCCGCAAGACGTCAATTGCTTGGTCTAACCTTGACGCAGAACCACAGACGTCTCCGCCGCCAATGGTGCGATGAAAGAAGGATGTGGGCGGCAGAATGGAATGAAGTTGTCTTTACTGACGAGTCACGCATCTGTCTGCAACACCACGATGGTCAGATTCGAGTCCGGAGACACCGTGAAGAGAGGATGCTGAACAGCTGCGTTATGCACCGCCACACTGGTCCTGCACCAGGTATTATGGTATGGGGCGGCATTGGATATCACTCTTGCAATCCTCTAGTACATATTGCCGGTACTTTAAACAGCCAGCGCTATATCTCCGAGGTGATGAAACCAGTTGTCCTTCCTTACCTTCAGGGCTTAGCCACAGCCCTATTTCAACAGGATAATGCGTGACCACACGGGGCACGCGTTGTCCGAAAGTTCTTCTTCAATCACCAGATTGAAGTGCTTCCCTGGCCGGCTCGCTCCCCGGATCTTTCGCTGATAGAAAACATGTGGTCCATGGTTGCTCAACGATTGACCCAGATTACACCCCCAGCTGCCACACTAGATCAACTTTGGCAACGTGTGGAAGCTGCTTGGTCTGCTGTACCCCAAGAACCAATCCAAAGTCTCTTTGAATCAATGCCGAGGCGTGTGGCAGCGGTGATCTCCAATAATGGCGGCTACTCTGGCTACTGATTCTGGCAGGAACCACACTTCACAGAAGTCTATAAATGAATCATTTGATACTTGGTCAACATGTTATCTACAAAATAAATTTTGTTGTGCTATCTCTTGTCTGTCTTGGTGTTGCATTTACGGTGGCCAGCAGTGTAAATTGATTAGAAGATAAGTTAAACTGCCTAAGTTCAGGTATTGTCACCCGCATATTACGTTGATATTTAAAGTATTAAAGTGGGTAAGCGGACATTAGTTGCATATCTACCGTGTAAAGTAATATTAAGGTAGAATTAGTATTATAAGAAGTTTTATTTAATGTATTCTCCCCAAACGCGATTCTCGTCCCCTTAATCTGTTGACTGACTGGATCATCCTATTTATAGTGTTGCATTGAATTGTGTTTGAGTTGGTTAAAGTGCTAAATAAAATAATTGGAAATCATCCTGTTGAATGATTCTTCCCTTCCTTCCACACCTTTGATTGGGTCACAAGGTAGACGAGAAGTAGGTTTATTACAGAATGAATTAAGATCGTTGCTGCAAGAATATCTTTCTGGCAAGGCCCATGGGATATAGACCTATATTAATATGGATTGACTATTGAAAAAGACCTAAAAATTTTAAAAGTCAAAAATTCTAAAACAGTTGCCAAAAGCAGGGATGCCTGGAGAAGGCCAGGGCTGTCGAGCCATTGAAGAAGAAGAAATTTTTCAAATCAACGCTGCAATGTTCAATTTTTAACTCCACGAATGCCGGATTTATATTGCATTCAGCTTTTGAACAGCATTATTATCAAGTTCATGCTCATAAAAAATTTGCACGAATGTTGGCTCAATTCCTCCTTTACGAAATTCAAAACAAATAACAAAATGGAACACTTTTGGAAAAATCTTGCTTGTTGAAATGTGACTCTGGCGTTGGACAATACGCGACTCAAAACGAGGTGATGCCAGAAACAAAAACATAACGAAAACGTTCCATATATGAAGAAAATTCAACATTTCATATGTATCAACCTAATAGTTAACTTTTGAAAGAGCCATTTTAGTTCCTAATCCCTTTTGTGCAAATGACTAACTTCATTCTTAATTTTGAAATTTTTTATTTAAAAAGTAATATAAAAAAATTAAGTTAGTTCCTACTTAGGTCAACAAAGAAACATTTTATTTTAGTTACTTTTTATTAAATAGTTACAATTAATATAAATATGTATACACATATGATAGAATCGCACTATTAAGTGACAAAATAGAAAGCGATTTTCCTTGCAATTTTCCATTTTCCGATCTATATAGGGTGTTAATCTATTTTGTTTGTTTTTACTATTTTTATTCATTTAATAAATTTAATTATTCTAATAAAATAGTATAGTTAAAAAGAAATCACATTCTCAGAAATTAGGCCATCCCAGATGAGACTCGAACCCACGTCCTTTGGATTAAAAGTTCAAAACGCTACCCATTGCGCTACAGAGACTCTACGAACGAGTTTCCTTTCTATATAGGCTATTTGACTAGTATTTTTGTTTGTTACTATTTATTCATTTTTAATTTAATGAATTAGTTAATATTAACATCAAGTGTCATCCAATGCAAGTTAAAAAAATGTATTTGAACTTGAATGGATGCATAGAAATTATTTTATTAAAAATTGAAAATTTGAATAAGATATATATATATACTAGCTGACCCAACCACGCGTTGTGCTGTGTCTTTATTTTAATTAATATTATTCTAAGCCATTCAATGCAGTCGAATTAATCTTTGTTTACAATTTTGGAAAATTGAAATTAAGCGTAAAACTACATAATGTTTTTAATTTTGCATTTTATTCATCTCTTATTTGATTAAAGTAAAATACGTGAAATACTTACGAAGTTGTTAAGTAACAACATATGGAGATTTATTTTATAAATGAAATGACGACTTTGGTTTTTATCAATTTTTGTACCACCCCCACCGCAGAAAAATACCAGGTAGTCACCTTTCACACCCCCAAGAATTTTACGTGCTCCCTGCCACGGTTCGAGTAAAATACAGCCATCTGGCATTGTTAGACATAGTTATGGAATTTTTGTAATTAGATGGGAATGTTTGGATCAACGGTCCTAAAATACATCCAGGACACAATTTTTGCGCACCTACGCCTGCAAGTTAGGCCGGTCTCCAGATATTACGGTCGCCCGGCATTATCCTAAAAAATTATCGGAATTCCTAAAGTTCGATTTCAGATTCTCATCTCAAACCCCGAAACGCACACGGGACTGACTTTTGATGTCCCAGCGATTGAAAGTTCAGTCTCTAGAGGGAAAGAAAATCCGGACGCGGGACTCGAATGCAAAGCTTTTCCACCTAATCCCTTTAATATCAGGAAATGTTACTAGATATTCTGAAATCTGATATTCTCGTTTCCCGCCTCTAGACGCAACCAGAGACTACTTTCGGAGCCACTGTGTAAGTTCAGCCCCTGGAAGGGGGCATTAGGGTCGTCCGGCATTATCCAACAAAGTCACTGGAGTTTCTAAAATTCGATTTCAGATTCATGTTTACCATCCCGAAATACACCAGAAGGGCACTTTTTCCGCTCCAAGACATTAAGGGCAAGCTCCTGCCCCAGTTCGCGCAATACACGGTCGTCCGGAATTATCCAGCAAAGTTACGGTAATTTCTCAGATAGGATATCATATTCGGATTGCCCTTTTTGAAGTAGGTCAGAGACCAAGTTTTCGCGGGCCAAGGCTTTTCAGGTAAGCGCCTGCCACTGTTTGTCTAAAATACGGTCGACCGGCATTATTCGGCAAAGTTACGGGTATTATTGAAAACCGATTCGAAATTTTAATTCCACGTCCTGAAATGCGCAAGGCACTCACTTTTCGCGCACCTTGGTCTATAAAATCTGCTTCCTCAGCCACACAAACACTGCAACATTTTGATAATTTTCCTGTTTCCCGGATTCTTCACATTTCCGGCAGTAAAAAAATTATGACGTCATTAATTGAAAAAAACTTGATCCTATGTTTTAAGTTGGACGAAATGACACATACGTAGTATGCAAAATTATACTAAAATCAGCTGAGTTGTTTCGGATTTCATCGTGGACAAACATTGTGACACGGGATTTTTATATATAAAGATAGGGTAAACTAATAGCAGAATTGAAGAATGAGAAATCACACACACACACACAGACATAATCAATAATTCAATTGGAGAAGGATGTGCAAATTAAAGTAAATATTTAATGCTATATTAATTTTGTTCTGAGTGGTAGTGCATCGTGCTTCTACGCCACAGGTCCGGGGTTCGGAGCCCGGACTGGGCAAGGTCGACTCATCCTTTCAGTAGGGTGATAAATGAGTACCAAGCTTGCTTGGGGACTATACACTGGGGGTTTCGCTTCAGGCTGACCACCTGATTGGGGCATCTGCTCATGCACCTCAGCTCCCAATGGTCACAGTATGCCTTGACCCTCATGGGTTGTTGCGCCACTGAATTTAGTTTTAGTAATTTTATTCCTCATTGAACATAATTCCAACTGTTGTTACATTAGCTTCTCATATTTTATATAATAATCAATTTATAATTGTACGTACATTTTCAAAATATGTACCTGTTGTTATTGCAGACGGTAACAGAAGGAAAGGTCACCATGCCTTCATTCTCAACCCTGAGAACCACCTCCGTGGGCGAACTGTTGTACACTGCAGTGAACATGAACGCTTGGTACATAAAGCCAACAAGACCGAACAGCGACATCAGACACCAAAGCGTTTTGCGTATTCTGAAATAAAACAATTTTGTATTTCGTGATTGAAATTTAGGTATCCGACAACTTTAAAAAAAAAATGGTGATATTTAGTTTTTTTTTGGGGGGGGGGTAGATTTGTTAAGTACATTTTAAGAAAAATATGCCAATATTAAGAAGATAAAAAGAAATTATTATTATTAAAATGGGAAAAAATGGGTAAAAAGTTACAAAAAATAACATAAACACGGCCCATTCTGTACCAAAAAATTATGAACAAATTTTCAATTTTTCATTTCTGATGTGTTGCTATGTTATTCATTTTTAAAATGACCTTCAGGATAAGAGATGTTTTAATTTTTTCAGAGCACTTTATCTTAGTTATTATAAGAAATTGCTTAAAATAGCAATGATTATATTCCCATAAGGGATTGTAAATTTTGTAATAAAACGGTGATTGATAAATCTGAAGGTTAAAACACTTCTATTATTATACAGAACACACAAAAAGATTTAAGATAATTATTTTCAAAACTTTTTGAGCAATCGCTGTCTCCGTTTGAGCACTTTCAAAAAACACATTTCGAGTAAAACGCGTTTTAAAGTATGACATCTTGCTTAAAGTAATGGCATCTGCTTTTCTTAAGTAATTGTAGTTTTTGTTCTAGTGAATGGAAAATAATAAACTTGGTATTTTAATATAAAGCTAATAAGATGCTCTACAAAATAAAATCATAAAAAGAAAAATTGCGATTTTTGGCAAAATTCACAATTTTAGGATAATTGGATACCTTAAATCTGATATCTTTCAAAAAATCCCTAATAATGCAAAGATATTAAAACTCATATAATTTGCACTACATGTTACCTGCCCACTTTGGTTGGTATTTTATCCTCTTGTAATACTACACGTTCTTTTTTATTATTTATTGTTATCTAAGTCCTAGTATTAAGCTTTCGATTGTATTGTATAATATTCTTATCCACCTCCCCTCTTGATTTTTAAGAATTGTGTTTCTAAAACAGATATATATTTATTATTTAGGCCTTTGTAACCCCCCCCCCAAGGAGTTTATTTTTTAAACACCATTATTATAAAGGATCTCTACTCAACAACAGAAACATACCTGTAGAATTCCAAGTATTATGTCTTATTGTTAAAAAACCTGAAATATTTTTATCTACAATACCCCCATAATTTCCCACAAATCCCCCTTGGAATAAATTTCCGTAAAACACGTTCTTCCCAGATCTCTACTTAACACAAGAAAGATGCCTGCAGAATTTCAAGTCTGTTAGTTAATAGTTAAAAACTGGAACTCTTTTGTTCTTCAGGGCCCTCGTATCGCCCTTTGCTAGCCGTTTTCAGCGAAACCCGTTCTTATCAGATCTCTAATCAACAAAAGAAATACTTTTGTCAAATTTAAAGTCTGTAGCTCAAATAGCTGCGAAAATGCAATTTTTTAAAAATCAATAGCACCTTCGTAGCCACCTGCAAAGCTCCTCGGGTGTGGATTTCCATAAAACTCGTTATTAGCGGATATCTACTCAATAAAAGAAATGTGGCTGATAAATTTCAAGTCTATAGGTCTAATAATTTCATAGATCTCCTGATGAGTGGGTGAGTGAATTACTTTTTTCCTTGTATACATAGAGAGACTCAACGAGTTCAAAGGAAAGAGAAAATGGGCAGCTTCTGTTGATCCACGGATCGGAGCACCCAACGGTAGAAGTCTGTCTTGACTTTAATGCCTGCTGATTTCATCTGGACATAATGAAAAGGAAGGAATTGATTGAATTGTGCATGAAAGAAGGCTTAATCGCAGAAAAATAGGAATACCTGAAGTGTGGAAATTGTGTATACGAGACTGAAATAAAAAAATTTAATTGATGAATTTTACTGGAGTCGTCTAATAATAAGAATGATAATCTGCATGATGTGAACAGAAACATAAGAGGTACATGGTTCAGTGCGAGTCATTTGAGTATGTGCGAAATTTTGCTGCTTAGTAAGTACTAGTTTGGTTTGTTTGTGTGCGTGTGTGTTTATGTCTTCTCAGAGGTTTCTATGACTGTTGTTGTGAATAAAAGCGGATAGTTGGTGAAAAAAAGTGTTATTGTTTTAAGTGATGAAAGCAAGTTCGCTAAAATGAAGCACGAACCAGGTACGATTTAAGGGGGTTCACCCATGTGATAGGCTCAAAAAATCACAAAAAAAAAATTTCTTCTTAGATTGCTTTCTTAATATGTCTAGAATACGGTGGTAAAGTGATTTTTTTAAAATTCGAAGTCGTTATAAAGAAGCAAGTATTTGAAAAGCAGCTGTTCGGAGCGCTGAGTTGGAGCGCCCATTGTGTACAGTCGGCTTGTTACCATTGACCCTTCTATGCAAATATACGTTCATACAAGTTTGTAGAGGTTTAAAAAGAAATATCTGTAGCTATTGAATATTTCGTCGAACTTTTTTTTGTCTTCGCCACCAGGTATCGCCGATTGAGGGTAAGTTAAGTTTTTCGTTGTTTTAATCGGACTTGAAACTTTAAACGCGTTTTTCTCACAACAGTGTTTTTCAAACTTTCCTCCATCATACCTCAAGAACGGTTTCAGCGAATGATTTCAAGTTTATAGGGCATTTATCAACACATATATACGCATGGAACAGACTACGATCATTTCCAAAATCAGAATATTTTTATTTTTTATAACAAAAACATAACATAACCCCCTTGAAATTCGAAATTTTTTCTTCGGAAGTCTACCAGAATTCCAATTTTTGATATTTTCAATTGAGTATAGTCCATTAGTTGCATTTAAGCTTATAGATTAAAAAGTCGTTAATTTTTTTAAAATTTCAGATAAGCTAATCAGCTGGAATCGTGGAGGACGTGAGCGTCCATTTTTTCGAGGCGGGTGTGTTCAGAGCGCTGTAACTCACTTTCTATTGGATATTTCTGGCTAAACCTTTATACATACTCTTAAAATACATATAAATAAATGATAATAAAAACTTCAAGGGCTATCATTTTACTGTTCGTCAAATAAAATTCTCTAAATACGCTCAAAAAACAGGCCGTCATATGGGTGAACCCCCTTAACGGCAATTGGGAGGGTTCGAAATATGATCGAAGTGTTTCCTTCTCTTTTAATTCTTTTCATGTGTTTTTTCATATGTTTTTTTTAGAAGTTCGATGTTTGTTTTTTGCGTTAAAAACTGTTCAGTAGTACACTGGTGTCCAAAAATTAAGCTTAAATCGTAAAATGCGAAAAATATGGAGTAAATATTCGTAAAATTATTCCAAATTTCTAGCGGATATTAATTTGGTGAAGAAGAAACATTAGGTTTATGCAAAACACTTCAGTCGACTACGTCCTGCGCGAAACACCGGCGCATGTCGTAATGCGGAGAAGCCGATTCACGCAGAATAGGCAGTTCAGACAAGTTTCGTGCAACTACTGTGCGAAGAAACGTTGTTAACCATCAAACGAGGTGAATGATGGCACAAAGACGCCAATTGGACATGTTTACGAAAGGAAGAATCGTTGGAATGCTGGAATCCTCACGATCAAAAACCGAAGTGTCCCGAATTCTGAATGTCGACCAGTCTGTGATCTCAAGACTGTGGCAGAGGTTTCAAAGAACGGGAGATGTTACCCGACAACCAGTATCAGGTCGACCAAGAGTCACAACCCCTCGCCAAAATCGATATCTGGTAATAAGTGCGTGACGTCAGAGGGGCAGCACTGCCAGAGCACTGGGTTCGGCGCTCACAGTCGCCACAGGAATACGAATTTCGAGGCAAACTGTTTACAGAAGACTCAATCATGCTGGCTTGTACGCCAGAAGACCATTTCCTTACGTTAGTTTGCATTCCCCTACGTCTGCGCATAAACGCGCTCGTTTGAACTGGAGTTTGAAACATCAACATTGGAATGTGGAAGAGTGGGCCAAGTGATGTGCAGTGACGAGTCCCGGATTAGTCTGAGTAGTGATTCTCGGCGGGTAACGACATGGAGAGAACGTGGAACACGTTTTGAACCAAGAAACATAACGGAAAATCATCATTTTCCATCAAAGGGAGTAATGGTATGGGCAGGCATCATGATGGATGGCCACACAGACCTCCATTTCTTTGACACGGGGTCTGTGACTGCTCAAAGATACAGAGACGAAGTTCTTGAGCCTTATGTTCGCTTGTTTCGAGGTGCTGTCGGTCCTGACTTCATATTCATGGATGATAATGCGCCATGTCACCGAGCGGTGCTGATTGATGACTTCCTTGAATCGGAAAACATCCAGCGCATGTCGTGGCCTGCAAACACCCCTAATTTAAATCCTATCGAGCATGTATGGGATATGCTCGGGAGACAAATTTAAGCCCTTTCGCATCCACCAAGCTCGGTTACAGAACTGAAGAGAGAAGCTTGCAACCGTTTGAGCCCACAACTCATTCATCATCTCATAGCGAGTATGGTAAATCGCTGTGCAGCGTGCCTGGCTGTCAGAGGTGACCACACGCCTTATTAAACTGCAGCATCAGTATTTTATTTAATGTTTTCTTTCATTTTTTCTTTAAAGTGTGAATCCTTTCTGTGCTCAGTTTTCTTTCAAACTGCTACTTTGGATAATAAAATTAATTATTATCATGCTTTTGATTTGCTTCCTTATTTTATAACCATTTTATACTCGCATATCACGTTTCCCGCCATTATGATTTACAGTTCCTTCTTTATTCACATAATTATCAATTATGCTTAACTTTTGGACACCAGTGTACTTACATCACGTTATCATGTAGGCCGTTTACTCGACTTCATGTTGAAACCCACTCTCTTGGGGCCCTTTTGGCGCAATTTCAAAATAGTCCCCAAGTAGTGAAGAAAAAATATGGTTACGAATTTTATATAAAATGGGGTAAATAATCTGTATTTGGATGTGCAATGCATTTATATTACTCTATGCCATATTTATTTTGCTAAAAATTGTAATATTCATAAGCAACGCAGTCCTTTACGTTATAACGGCGATTCTCAATGGGAACTTGGCGAAATTTTGGCGATAGAGCCAAATTGGCAACATTTTTTGTGACCAAATTGGTGACTTTGACGATCATTTTTGGTGAGTTCGGGACCCTCTGGATTCTTCTAGAAATTAGTGGAGAAATCCACTAATTTCAAGATCTATGACGCAAGAGGATTTTTCTCGTAGTTTCCACCGGGTCCATAAATAGAGCGATCTCACCAAAATGAGTCAGTCTGATTTTGACTAGTGATTGGTAGACTTGCCTTGACCGTGAATACTAACAATTAGCTCGGCTGTTCAATAGGACGAACTGTGCTTGTGAATAATCTTTTCCATACGTGTATGTTAGACACTGATAATTGTGTCTGAATGCAGTTGAAAGTGTGAAATACTTCTGATATTTATTCTGTGAATTTTTTGGCAATAAATTCTCATCGCTCTTAAAGAACTGTCTTGTTCTTTGCGATTGATTTGCATAAAATCTTCGAACCCCGATCAACATAACAATATTTTACCAATTATTGCACCGTCTGCTTAAAACAAAATGTGTTACAAATTTTTCAACCGAATAAAGTATTTACGAAAATACGCACTATCCATTTTTTTTTCACCCATAAATTTCAATCAGAAATATCCAATTAATCTGAATTAATATTTTTCTCAAATTGTTGCCCGAAATCAAAAGGAAATCACAAATAGTCTTTACTTTATGTGTTACCAACAAAATGTTTTTGCTGGAAGGTATCTGAAGTTCAAGATTTTCGCAGGGTAGAATTTAAAAAAATTAATAATCAAAATCTAAAAAGCATAAAATATTTTCTCAGGGAATCGATACTGCTACTCTGAGACGTACATAAGGGGGATGTTTGCTGTTCAACTTCCTTACCCTCTACATAACAAGATAATTTTAATTTTCAGCATAAAGTTTACGCTTCTAAGTGCTTTCGTTGCCATTTTTTTAGCAATATAAGCCCCTTGCCATGAGAGTAGTCTATGTGCTGCTGCCATCTACCGATGATAAACAAGCAATATAAAAAAAAAATTTTAATCAATTCCTACTTAGATCAACAAAGAAAAAATTATTTTAGTTACTTTTTATTAAATAGTTACAATCAATATAAATATGTATATACATATGACAGAATCACAACATTAAGTCATAGTTATTTTTTATTAATTATCACTAAAGTATCGAATGGTCATCCAAAACAATCGTGTATATAAAATTTCAGTTCAAATGAAGGAAGGGAATGACGTGCGGGAAAAAAAAAACCTTTTAAAGTTTTGAACCAAGTCGCTAAAAATGAAGCCAACCTGGCTGTATCTATAATTCTTTAAATAATTAATTTCAGGCAGTTAATTTTAATTAATTATGATTAAATTATCATATTGTTAACCAAAACAATAGTGTATAGAAAATTTCAGCTCAAATGAGCGCTTTAAAATGTGAGGAAAAAACCTTTCCAAGTTTTGACACAAAATGATGCCAACGTGGCTGTATTTGTAATTCTTTAAATAATTAGTTTTAATCAATTAATTTTTATTAATTATAATTAAATTACTGTATTGTCATCCAAAATAATCGTGTATATAAAACTTCAGCTCAATTGAGTGTTTTAAAATGTATTTTATTAACGATTGAAAATTTGAACAAGATAAATAGAGAGAGAGAGAGATGAGCTAATAGAAGGAATTAAAAAAAGAGGTTTCAGAAAAAATTCACCAAAAGTAAAGTTGAAACATTTTTGAAAAGGCTATATGTTTTGAAACATCGGCGTAGCTACCTAATTCGTTTTTGGAGCGTTACGATTTCATAGATTTATATAAGGTACAAACAGATAAACAATCAAATTTATATATAAGATTCAAATGCGCAGGACCCCAAAATTGGTGCATAACCTGAAATCGCATTGTTTTTTTTTTTCAATATATTGTTGAAATAATTGCAGAGAATGAATTAATTCAAATAAATGCTTCTATAGATTAAAAAGATTATCTTAATTTAAAATATTTATTTACCTTTAATCTAACAAAACTCTATTTCTCGATAATTTTTTAATACCATTAACATTCTGAAATTCTCCAAAAAAGATAGGAAAAAAGAAATCAAATTAGAAACTACGAATATTTTCAATCTCCTGAGAGCCTTTGATCTTAAACTGAAAATTAAACAATTAGAACAAAAGATGTCTTTACTCACATGTTTGTCGCAGAAGCGAGTCTGTTAACTCCTGTGATGGTGGATCTGGACAAGGCTTTCATGAAGAAAGTGAAAACCTTTTCGTTTTCAGGATGTGTCTCTATGTAAGGAAGATGAGAGTGCCGACACTCCTTCTTTCGTGGCTTGAAGATGGCGCCCTGCTGCACTTTCTCGCTTTTCTCCTTCTGCCTCCAGCGCAATTGTTTAGTGCAACAAGAGCAGCCGTGACCGTTGCAGAACAAGAATTTGAAGTGACTCCTCATGCCAACGCCTATTCTTGGAAAGAAACAGCACATATTTTTTACTAGGAATTGCTTATGGTAAGTTTTCATCAAAGTTATGCTTATTTTTTTCTGTTGTAAATAGTTTTCTGTCTTGAGTTAATGTCCTTCCCAATTTTTTAGCCCTGGTGTGGCTCCTGAGAGCAACATTAGTAAACTATCCATCAAATTATATTAAATGATTAATGACGAATATTTTTTGAACTGTACTAATGTTGTAGTTGTTGTTGCAAATACCACCTGTCTGACGGCATCAGATCGAGGCCCACGAAATTCATCTTGGAGAAGAGTTAATTGTTCACCTGTCGTTAACCGTACCTCTAAGCACCAAGCTGCACTGTTACATATAATTTTTTCTTTTCTCCCTAATGGGGCTGAAGATTGGTATTTTTTACATTTTCAGACCTAGTTCATTCCCCAGGAACTGGTATCACTTTTTAGTGCGGCACCATATAGGCGACACCAATTGCTGCAAGTAATTTTGACGCCCAGTTTCCTCTCCAGATGGAAGCACCTGAGCTCTGACGATGCGAAATTGAATTTAGGAATGAAATTTTGCCGAGAGCACCCAAGCCAAGCAGGCACTTCTGATTTTTTACATGCCGCATAATCATACGACATGGCCGCTGTCGATTTTCAGCATCATGAAAATCCACCGACTTAGGCCGAGGTTGAACCCGCAACCTTGGGTGCAGAAGGCCAGCGACAAACCAACTACACCACCCAGTCAGCACTGTTACGTATAATGATATGCAGCAGTACATGTAGATCAGTGGCGCAAGCGGGAGGAGGGGGGTGAGGGTTGAAAATCCCTCGTATCACACCCCAGTATGCCGCCAAATATATTCTTCTGAATTTATCGATTCTCGGGAACAAAAAGCAATTGAATTAATAATTATCATTAATTAATCAAATAAATTATTAGTTACAAATACTTGAAAGAGATGCAAAATGAAACAAATGCTAGAAACACTATACACATAGTATATATATATATATTACTAATCAAAATTCTCTTCTAGAGAGAGACGAATAAACTATAATCAAAACTGAAAAAAAATTGAAATTGCAAGATAACCAGACAATAGAAAGAATATATGAAAATATGATAGAGTTAAATATAAAATATGGATGCTACAGTGTTATAAACATTGCTGACTTAGGACAGCTTATATATAAAATTTATATAAAAATGGAGTTGTACATGTTTTGTGGCCAGCCAACCGTCGCCCTTTCTGTTAATAATACTGAGCAAAAACCTATTGAAAATGATAGATAGAATATCTAAATCCATTACAGAGAAAAAAGGTAACTTACCTAATAATTGCAATCCAAAATGCAGAGCCCGTGCTAAATCTGAGTACAATAAACAAGTTATTGCCAGATTCTGGACTCAAAAGCAAATTCGAAGCAGGAGAATGGCTGAATAGTAGCAATTAGCAAAAGTATGAAAAGAATAGAAAAAAAATTAAAAAGTTTATGCAAACTACCATTACTTTAAGGACACTAAAATTGTGTATGAATTAAAAAAAAGAGAATAAGTAATTTTATTTAAAAAAGAGAATAAGTAATTTTATCTAATTTAGAATATGGAAGTAACTATATCTATCTAGGAAAAATGATAAATTTATAATAATAAACTATGGAATCTTATTCTTTACTATTTAGAATTTCTTTATTCAAATAACTATTAATAAAATTAATTGGGTAATTTTGAATTAAGTAATATTTATAGTTTTTTATTATTTTTTTCTGATTTTTTTTAAACTAGAAATTTGTTACTATGTACACAGGATTATAATCAATCAAAAAAAGCAGGGGTGATGAGGGTTATCTGGATTGCTGTTGATTGCTTGGATGACTCTATGGTTTGTTTAGTTTATAGACAGCGTTAAAAGCTTAAGCAACGAATGTATTTTTTCAACATACAGTCATGAAATTGTTGAAATGGGCTTTTTAGGATCAGTACAGTGAAAAGGCAGCTCAGTAAAAAGATGATGGATATATGTAAATATCAGCTCAATTGTATCAAAAAAATATTTTACGCCAAGCAAAATCGTGCATGAATGCACGTGCGCAATGCCAACTTGAAAAGAAGGAGGGTGGACGCATTTTCAGACATTCATTGCCATTGAAAATAAATCGCACATTTGTAATAGCTACAAGAAACCATAACATAGTTTCACACGTGGGACAATGAGCGGAAAGCTTGAAGAGGGCAGCAAATTGAAAGAGTGTTACACAAGAATTTGCAATGGACAAAAATGTAGTTTCAAAAGCTTGGAAATGACAAGTAGATAGGTTTGCAGTGGTCAGCTGAGAAAGAAAATGGTAAATTTGTCGTTTTGCAGGCGAAAAGATGTCAAAGTCATATATCGGCCATGAATGCAAGCTTTACCGAGGTGCCATTGGTCGACGATGCACATTCCCACAGAACCTTTGATGTAAATGAGCTACTAGAAAGTGAGAATATCTGCAGAAGAGATTGAACATAGTGCTCTCCTGATTTAAATTCCATTCAATATGTGTGGGATGCTTTAGGGAGACGCCAGGATCAAAAAAGATCTCGTCCTCTGGAGAACACCATACCGCCAAAATAGATACTTCTTGAAGAGTGGCAACTCTTTTCCGAAGAACTGCTGGATAAGTATGAGCAGACGCTGTCACTCAATCATTTCACTTAGGGGAATTCATAGCCCTCTCTAAGGAACTTTATTTTTAACATACTTTTATAAGTTCCACTTGTATGTAACGGAATCTTTGAACTCGATTTTTACCCACTTTAAAAGGTCGTCTCTTTGCTCCTGCTGTTATACGCAGCATAAGTTGACTCAGGCGGAATCCACACTAGTTCAATCAACACAAAATAACAGTATTCAACACTAAAAGCTTCAAACTTCTCAACAAAAGGAAAGACAATTTAGTTGAATCAATTAAGCCATCTTGTCTGAAATCACTCTAAAGCTGCTTGTCGTAAAAATTTCAGCGCTCACCGAGGAATTGAACCCCATCCGATGTTACCTGTTTCTGCCAAACTAAATAGATCATCAATGTTGATTTGCTTAAGTTCAAGGTGATATCACAGGCATTGCAAATTTTTGAGCCTCCCTGTATGGTGACGCAGCCGCAGGTAAAAGGTGAAATATCTTGCTTAAAATGGTAGAGTCCCCAGTTCCCTGCCTCTATCTGTTGAAGTTGTGTGCTTTCGTTTACTTACTGGACATGACTACTTGAAAAGGTGTAACAACCCCCTTTCTCGTCTACCCTGTGACCCGGCTAAAGGTGTAGGAGGAAGGGAAGGATGATTCGACATGATAATTTCCAATTATTTATTCAGTACATTAATTAACTCAAAAACAAATCAATAAATCAGAATAAATAGGATGTTTCCGATTAGCTAACAGAAGTAAGGAGGTGAGAGTCGTGTTTTTGGAGAATACTTCTAATAATTTATCCACGTTGTATTAATCAATCTTCTACCTTAATATTGCTTTAAACGGTAGATATGTAACTAATTTCCACTTAAACCTCTTTAATAATTTAAATATCAAAACGTCCTATAAAGATGACTAATACCTGAATTGTAGGTAGTCTTCTTAACGCGTAATCCTTCAATCTCTTTATAATTCCTACTTCTAATCTTTCTTCTCTCACACCGACTTACTAATTCTCTTCCGTATAACTCTTTTACTTATATCTCACTTTTCACGCTTTTACTAACTAACTCTACTAGCAAGCGAACCGGAACTATATATAATAAACTTAATTTGCATATCATGGTTTCTTCTTAAGAGTAGGTTGTTATTTTTCATGGCCCCAAAGATTTCCCCAGAGGGTTAGTTAAAGGAAGCGTATAGATCCGTCACAAAGGCATTTACGTCACATTGGAGTACATGATTCTGCTTGTTGCCTTCTGTGCAACCAGAGTGAAATGGTTGGTGACGGCCAAACACTGTCCTATTGTTTTAAAGTTTTTTGCAAACAACTCTGAAAATTTTTAATTCTTTTTATGATTCATCGTCATTTTATTGAGTCGCTCGTCGACTAATGGCAGAGATACCGAAGACGGGCGTAGGATAAAAAAAAAGATATCATTATAAGATTTTATGTAATATTCTGACATAACGGAAGGAGAAATTTGATCCAATAACTTTTGAATTAATTTTTTTAGAATTCTATCTTCTTGTAGTAGATATATAGATATTTCTTTCTCAACGCATCCCCTGTTTGTACCGCATTCATGTGTTTTCAGAAACGCATGTGTTCGGACAGATCAATTCATACAAAATTTTCGGTAAAAAAAATATTTCGAATAAATTTTCTGAGTTTTGATTTAGAACTGAATTTAGCTTTATTTATTTTATTGACATTATAAATCATTTATTGCTGTTATTATGAGAACTAGTTTTTAATATATTTTCTTTCATTGTGTATCTCTCTGACAGTAGTAGGCGAGTGAACAAGTTTGCCTGTTCGTGGATGTCGCGGTTTTTCTGAAATCGCTTATCCGTGTCTGGTATTCGCCCTTTAGAAGGGTTCATGAGTGTTAAATCTTTAGACTCAAACATCGCGTTGGAGTTGTGGAGAAGTTTGAAGAGTAGGAATGATTCAAGTGTCGATCTCGTCACTTGATCATGATTCACAGTCGCTATTAGCCCTCATGTTGCATCGAAAGTGCAAAGTTAATAAATAATCAATCAATTGATAGTATTTCTATTTTTTCTTTTATAGTTTATCGTGAGAAGATAGAATATTGAGAAAAATGTATGACTGTGACACAAATCTACTTTGACAGCATAGCCACATTTTACAGAAAAAAGGAAAAAACAATGATACTCTAATAAATTCAGCTTAAGTGGAAAGATTCAGATAAGTAGCAAACATAACCATGTACTAGTCGTGCTATAAGTTCTGCTACAGAAAATTGAGATGGTTGTCTTCCAAAGAGAAGGCCATAGGGTGAGTGAGGGATTGTTGTGTTTTATGGCGGAAGAACCAATTTTGGCTATACTGCGCCAAACATTGGTTAAAAATTTTAAAGGCTAAAATTATATAAACATATATATCTACATATATGCCCACATGCATTTATACACATTGTCAGTTCACGGCATACGAAGCGCTATTTGTGTAATTAAGAGAGTAGAGTGTGTTGTTGTGTCTGTAGTAATGTACGTATAAACTGTGTCTGCGCAATCCCAATTGCGCTGCCTGAACTGCGCATGCCCTGCAACTCCAATGTAAATGTACAGAAGTTATGAGAAATTAATAAACGCAAGTCCACAAGAAAACTGTGTCGTGATTGTGTGTCATGAACAATATGTGTAAGAGACTCTTCAGTCCACTTACGTGTTAGAGCTATCGAATTAAACACTGGTTCTTACGAGGCCAGAGAAGAGCTAATGGATTAACCCATGAATTAAAAAAAAAAGATTAAGTGAAAAGCCAAGTACGGCAAACAGTGATTTGTGTAAACAGCCAAGTTCGGCAGCCAGTGATGTGAGGTGAGAGCAATGTTCTTTGAAATTTTGTGAGAATTTTAATTATTTAATTATGTCTTTAATTGCTAAGTTGAAGAAAGACGAGTTAAAACTTGTCGCGGAGGAATTAAAACTAACTGTGCCAGAGAATGCAAAAGTTCTTGATTTGAAAATTTTAATTGAAAGTAGTGAAGTGTATAATGCAGACACAGAATTAGTTAAAACTGTTATTGACTATGCCGTTGAAGAAACGAGAATTAAAAAATCTGCGATTGAAGCAAATTTAGAGTTAAAGAAAATTAAGTTAGCACAGTTAGAGAAGCAATTAGAGCTTGCTAATATTCGGAAAGATTTAACACGTGATTCTTCACTTTCAACAGTGAGCGTCACCGAAAAATGTAACAATATTAGTATCGAAACGTTAATAAAAAGAGTAAAAACATTAACTATCTCTGTACCCTCACGTGTTGAGTCATATAATTTATTTTTTCAGTCATTACAGAAAGCATTCAAAACGAAAGGGGTTCCCGAAGAATGGAAATCGGAAATTCTTTTAAATATCTTAGGAGAGAGAGCGAATAACTTAATGATTTATGTGTCAGAGGAAGAATTGCGCAGTTATGAAAAACTAAAAAATTTAGTTTTGAATGAATTTCAGCCTACACCGCAAGAATGCTATAATAATTTTCGTAAAACTCAAAAATTAAATTCAGAGAGTTATGTTCAATTTGCGTCTAGGTTAAGTGCAACATTTGAGTATTACTGTCAGTTACGAAATGTTAATGAATTTAAGTCAGTATGTGAATTAATTGTTGCGGATAAAATGATGAGCACTCTTGACAGAGAATTAGTGACTCATATTAATGTAAAACAAGGAGAAACATTTTTTAAACCCCACGAGTTAGGGCGAGAATGTGATATTTATTTATCTTGTAAAGGTAAAATTAAAAGTGAGTCTAATACATTTTCCAGGTCCTTCACTGGAAATGAAAATAAACGATTTGAGTTCAATAAACATCAGAGATATAACAGCTCACGAAGTCAGAGAGGAGGTTCGAGCGTATTTTTTTCTGAAATAAAGAGTGAAAAATGTGTGTTGTGTAAAAATGAAGCACATGCTTTGCAATTTTGCCCTCAGTTTAAAGGTTTTTCGATAAATGAAAGAGTAGATTTTGTTAAAAACAATAAAATGTGCTTTAAATGTCTATCCCCAGAATGTTGTGTAAAACAGTGTCGCTCTAGAAATTGCATAATTTGTAAGAAGCCGCATAATAAATTGCTTCATTTTCAAAGAGAAATAAAAAGTATCCCAACTCCCCAAATCGGGCCTCCTTCGGTCCTTGAAGAGAGATCGCAAACGATATCTTTTAAATCTTCTGCCCCTCCGTTCGTTCCTAATTCAAATATAAACAAGCAAGAAATCGTGGCGACAACATTTAGTCATAACAAAATTAAAAGATGCTTACTGAGCACAGCTCGCGTATTAATTAAGGATAAATATTCGAATTGGCATGAATGTAGGTGTTTGTTAGATGGAGGCAGTATGGGTTGTCTTATAACTAAGGAGTGCGCCAATAAATTACAACTGAAAAGTGAAAAGATTAATACTTTGATCTCATGTTTAAATGATGCATCTATGATTGTTAACGGTTGCGTTAAAACGACTATTTCAAATAAAAATAATACATTCGTGAAGGATTTAAATATGTTAGTAGTTAAGAAAATCACAGATTTTATTCCAAGTAATACGTTTAATACTAGTGTTAATTTTTCAGATATAGTGGAGTTAGCTGATGAACGTTTTAATATTCCAGATAAAATAGACATGTTGTTAGGTGCAGAAATATTTTTTGAACTATTGAGACCGGAAAAATTTAAGATAAAAAATTCAGATCTAATTTTACAAAACACGGTTTTTGGTTACGTTGTAAGTGGTAATGTAGATTCATTTAATGAAACTAAAGTTCATTGCGGTTTAGTTAAGGACGAGGATTTAAATAAAACGCTGCAAAAATTTTGGGAAGTAGAAAATGTGGAGATAGTGCAAACAAAAAGTAATGAGGCCAGTTTATGTGAGGAACACTTTATGAAAACACATTCTAGAGACGAGGAGGGACGGTACATAGTTAAAATGTCCCTTAAGGGTGATCCAAAGTGTTTAGGGAATTCCAGGGGCATTGCTTTCAAACGATTAAATGCATTGTGGCTTAGATTGGAAAGGGATCCACAATATCTAAAATTGTATAGAGAATTCATGCAAGAATATGAACAATTGGGACATATGAAAGAAATGAAGGTAGAAGAAAATAATTCGAATATGAACTATTTCTTACCTCATCATGGCGTCTATAGACCCGAAAAAAGTACTACTAAGGTGAGAGTGGTCTACAATGCGTCTAGTCCTACAGATAATGGATTATCACTCAATGATATTCAGTACAATGGAGGAGTCATCCAAGATGACTTATATGCCCAGATGATTAGATTCCGTACTTACAGATATGCACTGACTGCGGACATCAAAAAAATGTATCGAATGATCCTAATTGATTCCGAACAACGCTGTCTGCAACAAATATTGTGGAAGGACAATAAACACGACCGAGTAAAAACATATGAGCTTCAAACAGTCACGTACGGGACGACCAGTGCCCCATACTTAGCGCAACGAACATTGAAACAATTGTCCTATGATGAAGAAAATAAATTCCCGATAGCAGCACCAGTCCTTCGAAGCAATTTCTACATGGACGATGATTTATGCGGGGCGGACACCTTAGAAAAGGCTAAGGAGCTACGATATCAGTTAATTGAAATTTTCAAAAGTGCAGGCATGGAATTGCATAAAATCAGGGGAAATCATCCTGAACTTTCGCAGAGTATAAATGGAATCTACGATTTTTCTAGACCAAATGAGACCAAAACCTTAGGTGTGTCCTGGGACCCAGGAAGAGACACTTTTTCGTTTAAAATTGACGTGATAATTAGTGATTCGTATACCAAGAGAAGCGTTTTGTCAACTATTGCGAGACTGTTTGATCCTTTGGGTCTTGTGGGACCCGTGGTGTCCAACGCCAAGATGTTTATGCAGAGGCTTTGGAGACTTAGTATTGACTGGAAAGATCCACTCCCAAAGAAAGTGTATGATCAATGGCACCAGTTGTTAATTGGGCTAGAGAGCCTAAATAACATAAATATCCAAAGACGTGTAGTAATTGAGAATCCTTCATCTATAGAGATTCATGGATTTTCTGATGCGTCAGAGCGCTGGTATGGAGCTGCAGTGTATTGCAAATCAAAAAATAATTCGGGAGTGACTTTAGTGAGATTAATTACTAGCAAATCGAGAGTTTCACCAATTAAGAGTCTAACTATTCCAAGATTGGAACTGTGCGCCGCTGTCCTTTTGTCCAAACTTGTGAAAAGAGTGATTGATGCCTTGAAGCTGGAATCAGTTAAAGTTTATCTGTGGACTGATTCAATGATAGTGTTGTCTTGGCTACAAAAAGAACCGATGGACCTTAAAACATTTGTGCAGAAAAGAATTGCTAAGCTTCAAGAATTGTTCCCTGTACGGCAATGGAAACATGTGCCATCCAACCAGAATCCTGCAGATTTGATTTCTCGTGGAGTAGATCCTGACAAACTTCTGAACCAAGAAATGTGGTGGAACGGTCCAGAGTTTCTATCTGGCAGTGATTATCCGAACAAACCTGTGAACATTAGTGAAAACAACGATGCGTACAATTCAGAACTGAAGAACAGTGTCCGTGAAAAACTTGAGAATGAAGTGCCAGTTTTTTACATTTTCGTGAATGACTTTGTGAACAATTTGTGTAACCTTAGTAATAACTATTTAACCAATTTGCGTATCTTAAGTTATATTTTTAGGTTCGTAAACAACCTGAGGAGGAAGGTCAAAGCCAGTGGCCCACTAACAGTAGATGAATTGGAGAAAGCAGAGATCTTCTTAATAAAAAATGTACAAAGGCAAGAATTTTCAGTAGAAATAAAATGTATAGAAAAACAAAAACCTATCTTGCTAAAAAGTAAGTTGAAAAGTCTCAATCCATTTTTGGATTCAGATGGAGTGCTTAGAGTGGGTGGCCGATTAGGTAATACAAATTTTCCTTTCAATCAAAAACATCAAATTATTTTGCCTAAAATCCATAAACTGTCATGTATGATAATTGAATATTTGCATAACAAATACTTTCATGTTGGTGCTTTTTCACTTTTGAATTATGTTCGCGAAAAATTTTGGCCTCTCAATGGTCGCAATCTTTGTAGAAAAATTCTTCATAAATGTATAATCTGTTTTAAATGTAAACCTTTTATATCATCTCAAATAATGGGCAATCTGCCTAAGGAAAAGGTTACCACTGACTACCCTTTTAACTGCTCGGGTGTCGACTTTTGTGGTCCTTTCTTCATAAAAAAAAACAAAATTCGTGTAGTTAAAGTGAAAACTCAATTTAGTACTTGTAAAAGAGCCATATCTAAAGTTTGTGTTTTGCCAATGCCAAATGATTAAATACTGTTGATAAAATTTATTTTTTGTGTGTTTTAATCAATTTAAGTAAATTGTTTTTTTAATTTTATTTTCAATGATATAGTGCATTTCTTTAAGTGTCTTTTGTGGAATTTGAGCGATGAACAATTTAGATATATTTTGTGTAAATTATTAATACAGTGATTGCATGGTGTAACCAGTGCAATGTGGGGCGGTATGTCAGTTCACGGCATACGAAGCGCTATTTGTGTAATTAAGAGAGTAGAGTGTGTTGTTGTGTCTGTAGTAATGTATGTATAAACTGTGTCTGCGCAATCCCAATTGCGCTGCCTGAACTGCGCATGCCCTGCATCTCCAATGTAAATGTACAGAAGTTATGAGAAATTAATAAACGCATGTCCACAAGAAAACTGTGTCGTGATTGTGTGTCATGAACAATATGTGTAAGAGACTCTTCAGTCGACTTACGTGTTAGAGCTATCGAATTAAACACACATATATATAATAGTGCTGACCAAAATACTACTAAAATCATTGAAATAAAATTCAAAGTTAAAAGTATTAGAGTATAAAAACCTGTGAAAAACCGGTTACAACACAAAAAAAATTACTTTCTGTCGTTTCTAACACGAGTTGGTGTTAAAAGATGGAAATATTGACTATGTGACAACGGTATTTTGTTTAAAACGTATTCCTCCACATCGAATTCCATCATTTAATTGAGTAATGTATCCTCTATTGATGAACTTTTCTTCTGTATGTTAGGAAACATTTTAATTTCGATTTTTGGCTTTTGTTCTTTTGCACGCTTTTCCCAATTGTTTAGATTTTGTTTTAAACTTTTTGCTGCTTTAGATACAGCGGAAGTTAGACTAATGGATGTAACAGTGGTGGTTTCAAGTAAAGGGGCAGATGGTTAAGTTTCAGTGTATTTGGCACCTGATTGACAGAAGATAATGATTTAAGGCACTGCAAAGATGGGCTGATTATTGTTTGTGATATTTGGATCTGCTTGGGTAGTTGTGGATAATGCTTGATGTTTATTAACTTGAACAGAGTTTGGGATAACTGTGGAACTATTAATTTACTTGCTACTAAATAAGAGATATTTTTCTTCGCCTTAAGGCGATATGGTACCATCTTCACAATTTTATTTATTTTTAATATTTGATATTTGGTTTTAATTTTATTTTATAAAAGTAATATATAATAATAATTCCATACAAAAATTTTTTAAATTTGTTGCAAAATGTGTGTAAAATCTAAATATTTTTGAACTTTTTAAAACATTTTTTAAAATCCTAAGACTTTTTTAAATATGTCTCTTTTCTTTCAAAAATTTTTTTTTCAAATACCTTATAATATACTACATAAAACTGTGCATGGGTTTTTTCTGCTGCTTCTCTTTAATTTTTTTATTAATTTTTCATATTTAAGCCTCCAAAAATTCTAAAAGAAAACCATTAATTTTGATTTTGAGATTTTTTAGAAAAAGTTCTAAACATGTTAGAGCTAATTCCAACCACAGTTTTACAAAACATATATTTCAGAACGTGTATAAAAAATTTCAAACCCATACCTCAATTATCAAAAAAACCATAGGGTTTTGAATAACAGTATATGAACAAAAATTCAACATGGAGAAAAATGAATTTGAAGTTTTCATTCCATGAATATATAGCATGATATAATACTCATCGAATAGTCTGAAACTTTTTTGAAATGTTAATTAACTTATTTAAAACTGCTTACCATAAAAAATTGCACAAATGTAGAACAATTAAACAGTATACTGCCATAATGAATATATAGAAGAAAAAAACGAATGAAAGATCCATATTTCATAAAACTTTATCTTAATAATTATAAAAAAAAATACACACACTTCACAGATAATTCCATGCTCAGAGCTAATGCACAACATGTACAAAAGATGTTTATGCCTTTATTTTTTATTTCCATGATTTCAAAAGCCTTCGCATGTTAAATATTGTACACGAAAGAAAGCAAAATCAAATAACAATTTATAAGTAAAATACATCAAAATCTAAGAACTGTATATGTGCATTTGTTTAAATAAATATCTTAAAATATTTTAATAATAAAAGTGTTGAATTTTTCACACACATGGGATATATATATATATATATATATATATATATATATATCACCAAAAACAAATATATAATAAATGGGAGAGTTTTTCTATTATAGCGAATTAGATTTTTAATTCTCTGAGTTATCAAAATGAGATTTAGTATTTGTGTTTTGGGAGAATCCGTAATCAAGTTTTAATTTCATTCATAATAATATAAAAAGCACGCACAACTTTTAAATCTTGACCAAATCCATTTGCTCTCCCCCCCCCCCAAATAAATCACTTCACAAACTAGAATTTTTGCATGAATTGCACAATTCTTTCTTGAAATGATTTGTTACTGCATATATAATGTCAGTCTCATTGATGCGCAGTAGAAAAATAATTATTTCATTTTTTATCAGGCTCTTTTCTAGCAGATAATCTGAAATGTGAGCGTGTAATTATTTTATATAGTCCTGTGCCCACAGTTAACAATAATAATAATATTATAGTTATTGTGGATTTATACATGTACATTATATATGTTTATAATTATTATGTACTATATATAATATAATAACTATTATATTATAACAATATAATAATTTGGTTGGATTTTATTAAATAAAAAGGTAAAAATTTATGAATATTTTAAATATATACAAAGCTACAGTTTTTGCTTGCTACCTTCTCTTCCTTGGCATTGTTTGCATTTAAACACACCACACTGGGTTTCTTTTTTTATCCCTAATTTCAGTTTTATAATTTATGCAGTACATTTCGTATGTAATTGAGTATTTACTGACGTTAAAAGGAAGGAGAAACGTAATGCTAAGCCACACAAAACGTCGCTGGGGAAATCCCTGGCTATTTATTTGCGAGGAGAGAACTCACCCACCAGAGGGCTTAGAGCAGAGATTCCCAAACTTTTTTGTCTTGTAGATTCATTACCATGTTTTTCGGTTTAGGGTGGACCCCTGCTTAATTAATATTAAACTTTTATTAATTAAATTAAAATTAATTAATTAATAAAACTGTTAAATAAATTAACTAAACAAAAAAAGCAGATTATTTTAATGGGAGGGATGAATCTCTAGTACTACAATATCAAATTTTTAACATTTGGTATTAATCTTGTCTAGTTTAATTTTGTATCTCCTCTGTTAGTAGTGCCCAAATTTTTTTTCGAGATTGGCAACCACCCTGAAACTCCTTCACTCGAGGAAAACCAATAAAAAACACCCTCACGATATTCCATAAGTCGGGTCAAATAACAGGTTTGACTTTTTAAAGCCAAAATTGCTTGCATCCGTTTCTAAACTTTAAGATTTTCGTCAGTGCTTATTAGTTTCTATTGTAATGTGACCTTTTTTCCCCCCAATATGACCATATGAATTCATTGCCTACTGTGGTATTGCCATAGTCTGAGCATTCTCAAACCTGCGTTCAAAATCTGAATAAAAGGCATTTAAATGTTAAACGTAGGTTAAAACGTTTTGATAGATAGTCATTGACAAATTTAGAAAATTTGGGACCTTTAGTATTATACTTCTGAAGCTTAAATCAGGAAAGAAAAGCTGAAATGGCTCTTGTTTTAATAAAATTTATGCTGTCATCTTGTAAATGCAAATTAAACTCATTAAATTTAGTAAATAAATCTGTTAATAGGTAAAATTCGGTTTACACTTAATTATAAATTTTCTTTTAAAATTAAAGTCAAGATCTACGTTAATGAGAGCCAGTATCACATAGACCCCCACTTATAGCTCATGGACCCCAAATTAATTTTGAGCTGACGTAGACCCCTTGGAGGTCGTCATGAACACCTGGGGGTCTATATAAACCACTTTGGGAATCACTGGTTTAGAGCTACAATGGTCCACCGAGATAAACAGGAAATGATGCAAAAAATATGTATGAACAAGAAAATATAATGCAATATTATTATAATTATTTTTAAAAAAAAAACACTTCTGCAAAACAGCAGAGGAGGGGGGACAAAATTACATCAGTCTATTGCAGATACGAGAAGATTGTGAAATATTGAAACAGGAAACTAGCTTACTATGAATAATTGTTAAAAAAATAGAGGGCAACTAGGAAGGAATTGCTTCTTGTGTAGGCTTTTTAAGATGTATTAATAAGTATGGTAAGATTTTTCATAGAACTTTCAAGTGACAATTTATAGAAAAATGAAAATAATATAAACTTTTCAATAAGTAAATTTCGCAAAACTAAAGAAACAACTGAAAGAATTCAGGGGAATTCCCTACAAGTTCAAAATTACTTTCAACTGAAATGCCCTAATTATATAGCTATGTTTTTTTTACGACCTTTTATATTTATATCTTAAATTTGGGAGAAATTATCGCAAGTTCGACTTGATTGGTAGTCAGGGTCCTACGGCCCGAAACACGTCACAGCCCAGCCCATTGGTAGCTACGCTATTGTCTTTGAGGAAAACAGCAATAAAAGTTCCTGTGGAGGTAGTGCGTGCTAGGGTTTGCAGCCCCAGGATCCGGAAATCCCGGGATTAAAATAACTAGCCCCGGGATCTCGAGTTCCCGGGATTAAAATAACTAGCCCCGGGATCTCGAATTCCCGGGATTTAATTTTTATATGAATTATATTTTGAAATTTTTTCAAAGTATTGAGAAACTGGTATTTCATTTAATGTATCTTATTTACTTTTTTTGTACTGTATACATTTAATGTCAGTTTTCTTACGTGTTAAACTTGAAGGGTTCGAGGCGGGTGTGTATGTTAAACCGTTAAATTCGATATGTTTTCTCTTATTTTCTTCTATAACTTTCTCCCCATCGCGAGTGGGGTCAGAAAACGGACATTTCTCCCACCCTCAGCATGTCCAGTGTCAGCTAACTTGGACAGGCTGAGTAGGGCTTCAAGCCCCGGGATCCCAGTTTTTTTTTCCAATACCGAAATCGCAGGATTAAAATAACTAATTCCGGAATTTAGTTTTTGTCTGAATTATATTTAAAAAAATTTTTCTCATGAAAATTTTCTAAAAATTTAATTTTTCAAAAAATTATATTTTTTTTATGAAATATATACGTAGAATATTTTTGTGCAATTATAAGAGTGCTATAGGTAAAAAAAAATATATGCACATCTCTCATTTCTCGTATGGAAGAACGTCGCACGGATCAAAGGGGTTCAATGCAATGCTTACACCATAATATAAGCAACATCTCAAGAATAGATTTTGTCACAGTTCCTTCTTCAACTAAATGCCGTTAATTAATAGCGGACCTACTTGGAAGGCTTGAGATGCTTCAAATCCCTTTGAATTACTAACAGCTCATGCAAATGGATCTTCAATTTCAAATAAGGTAACATTTGAAATTGATTCATATTTTGGTTCAATAACTGGATCAATTTATATACAAAAACCATTAAGTGTAGCAGAAGAACTAAATAAAGTTATCAAAGAGGTATATGCAACGATGGAGTCTATTAGATTTGAAATACTCTCATAAAAAACTCAAAAAGAAAAATGAAGGGAAACGTGGTGACTATCTGAAAAGAACATACTCCTCTTTAATGACGATAATACCTACTAGTAAAGAATCCGAACGTGCATTTTCTTTGGCAGGACAATTTCTTACAATAACGCTGGAAATCTGTGTTTTTATAAGCTTATTTACAAAAACACACGAAATGAAAAAATCCTTTTTTTTTTAAAAAATTTCACTATGTACAATTTTTATTTGTTTTTATGATGAATTAATTTTTTTTATTTGTTTCATTAAAATAATATTAAATCAATTTTTAATAATATTTTCAGTTTTATTATGCAATTTCAACTATGCTAATATGTAAGTATTTTTAATAAATACTTCCAATCCTAATCCCGAGATTGAAAATATGACACGGAATTGCAACCCCTAGTGCAGTGATGGCAAACCTATGACCCGTGGGTCACCCACTGACCCACGCAAGCTTTTTAACTGACCCACGATTTCTAGGCATCCATTTGTTTGCTGACGCGGGTTTATTTAGAATTTCTAATTTGCGTGGATTATTTATATTCTATTTGTATTTTTTCAAGCCCTGTATTGACACAAAATCAATTTAAAGGCTGTCTATAAACTTTAGTTTGATCATTATAGTTCCAAAGTTATGAAAATGACAACAAATGTATATGAAGATATGTAGTATTTGAAATAAAGCAGAAGTGTTTACAAAATATGAAATAAAGTGTATAATGTTACTCACATTTGGTTTGCCGAAAAAAATCGACTAACAAAAGCAAATAATCATATTTAAAGCACTTTCTTCGGATGAAATGCACTTTTGTAAGGTTATGTTCAGTTATGTTTGTAGAAAGAGACGTCCATAACACTTGTATCGTCTCCTCACTGTTTCACCTTGTGAGATACCAATGGGGGCCATGCACATGTCTCTTATTCTCTAAAATAGCAATTTTTGGCTCGCAATTTAAGGCACTTGCCCCAGTCAGTACTAGTGTTGAACTTACATTTCGAACGTATTTAAAAGTAATGTGTAGTATGTATGTATGTATATGTGTGTATTAGGTATGTTAATACAAAATTTATTCTCAAATTATTGTATTCTAAATATAAATATTTTTAATTTTAGCCTGTACAATGGCGGCAGTTGAAAAATTAATAACAAACCGTACAAGTTCCAGGCATATCAAGCTGAAAGGTTTGATAAATATGGGGGGGGGATTGAAATCAATAAAATGGTTATACGTATAATATGTACTGAAAAAGTGACTCCACGTACATATAATATAAAAAGACATTTTGAAAAGTTGCATTTAAATCTCGGCATTTCGACAGATGAGGATAGAGAAGCTTGTTCCTTACAAAAGAAAAAAAAAAGATATAATTTTTCTCAAAGCAGTGTTTAAAAATGTTTTTTGGTTCCAAAAAATACCATTACAGCTGCTAGTTTCTAAGTTGTCCATTGCATTGCTCGCAACGGAAAACGTCTTTCAGCAGAAGGATTCGTAAAAAAGAAGAAGAAAGCGTGTTTAGAATGTCGTCCCACATTGTTTGCTGATTTTAAAGAAATATGCTTGATTATAAAGTGTATAAATGAGTTTCCTATAAGTTACAATATAATTAAAGATCGAGTAATATAATCGGAAAAAATATTTTTTCGCGCAAATACATAACGCATTAAATTATGCAGAAATGTATTCAATTGCTTTAGATGAGATTAATAATATAAATGGTTTTGCACATTTTGCAGTTTTTTCTCGGTATAAGTTTGGAAATATAATGAATGAGAGTGTGTTTTTTAATGAAACTAATAACATTGAAAGGAAAGTGTACCAGTCTTATATTTTTACAGAATTTGATATTGCATTTAAAGAAATGGATACTGACTTTCAGAAAATAGTTTCTGTAACAACAGACGGTGCACCTAGTTTGGTAAGAGAAAACGTTGGATTTATTCAGCATCTTAAGCAAAATATTTCACATTTTCTGATTGAATTTCATTGTATAACACACCAGCAAGTTTTATGTGCGAAGCATAATTTAAAAACATTTTTTATTGTACTGTCATTTGTTATAAAAATAATCAACTTTATAAACGTAAAATCTCTTTATAAAAGGCAATTTGTATAATTCTTAGAGAAAATTGACTGCCAATATTTAGGGATTTTGACATACAATAACGAGCTATGGCTTATTTTCGGTGAAATCCTTTATCGCTTTATAACGTTATTAGAAGAAATCAAGATCTTTTAAATTGAAAAAGACAAAAGTATTAGTGAATTGGATAATTTAATCAACTGGTTAAATTTTTTTATGAGACACTCAGAATTTTAATGAACTGAATAAAAAACATGGACTAATTGTTTTAACAATTTTTGAAAGCATTCAAATATTTATAACGAAACTTGATATCTTTACTAAGGATTTGGAAATGAAAATCATAAAATATTTTCCTCAATTACAAAAACATTTTCAAAACACAATAATTTTCGAAAACTCCGTTGATGAATTTAACAGCTTGGAAAATATATTTCACTTTATTTTATATCCATACAAAATAGAATTTGGAACAATGGTGTCAACCGAATTTATGTGGCTAGGTATCGATAATTTAGAAATGGAATTAGTTGAACTTCGACGCAACGTAGAATGTAAAACAAAATTTGAAGATTTGATTTCTGAAGTAGAAAGAGAAAAATTGCGTGAAAATCTTGCAGATACTATTGATCCCGCAGTAAAAATTGAAAATATTATATTATACGTATGGCATTTTTTACCAAATAATTTTATGTCAATGAAAAAAACTAGTTAATATGTATGCTCTTTCAACGATGTTTGGGTACACATATTTGTGTGAAAAATTGTTTTCTTCAATAAACTTTGTAAAAACTTGTAAAAGAAATAGACTTGACAGGGAATTAAATGCGAAATGCGTTAAATCAGGGGTATTCAAACCGTGTTCTGTGGAACCTTGGGTTTCCACGAAACAAACCTAGGGATTCTGCGAGTTAAAAAATGGAAAGGAAAGTTATAAGTTGTGTATTCAAAATAAATTCATGTTCTCTATTAAGTTTGTACAAACACGAAATATCTAAATCCTTGCTTGCCAGCAGAAGCACGGTAAATATTTTAAATAAATATGCGATTCTGGATCGCCTCTCTTGTTTACGTATTTTTTAGAACTTTTCATTCTTTGTATATACAAGTTGGAAGCCATTACAGGGATCTATGGCAGAAATTAAAACCTAATTAAACCTTCATTTGTGTTTTATGCTATTCTTTAGAAGAAATGGGGTACAATAATTTAGAAAAAGATTATTTTTTTTCAAAACAAAATAGTGGGTTATGTTGTGGCAACTTGATTTCCGAATTTCTTATTTAGTTCCAGAATTTATACGGAAAAGACAGAAATTGGAGAATCTTGATTTTGTGTTAAAACAGCACAAAAAACTTCTCTTCAGTTTCTAAAACTTTTGCAGCGTGCAAATTAAAAAGACAAAATTATTGCGTTTGCTTGTAGTTTTTTTTTTTTGTAACTCTTAGTGTTATGTGCGTAAACTTCAATCATTATCGCTTGCTTCTTAGGTTATTTTTACTCGCTGATAAAAAGGATTATATGTGCGTTTTCTTAACTCGAGTGCACCATAATGTTTCACAAACATTTTTGATCAACATTGTTATTTAATGAAAAATTTGTATTCGTTTCCCGTTGAAAATTTTTTTTCACTCGCTTATAAAAACCAATATAATTCTATTTAAGATAAGGAATGTTAAGTACTTTAAAGAACATCCAATGATTATTTACTATATGTAAAAGAATTCCAATAACACTAACTATGATCGAAATTGAAACAAAATGTGGCTATAATATCTTACAGTTTGAACTTTTCTCGCACATGTTCAAGGACAATAATCTGATCGAAGATAATATTACTTTAATTAGTTAATTCTTTTGTATTATTCTTCTGTTATTCTGTTGTGAAAAATGATTAAATATGTTAACTTTTTTTTTCTTCGAAAGCGAACGCAGTGAAGTATTACCAAAAATATGCAGAGGTTCCCAAACTTTTTTGTCTCATAGATCCCTTGACATGTTTTTCGGTTTGGGGTAGACCCCCCCCCCTCCCTACCTAATAATGAATTTTTGCAAATTTATCAACTAAAATGCATTTTTGACACAGCTGGTATAGAGCTATACTTACTTTATGAGATTTAAATTTCTAACTGTAGTGAAGTATAGTGTTTAAAACCTAAGACACACACATGTTAATAATTAAATTAAAATTTAATTAATACATAAATTAACTGTTACATAAAGTAACAAACAAATGCTTTTGATGGGAGGAATGAACCTGGCGCTTCATTCATTGTGGTGTACCCGAAATTGTTGATATCCGTTTCTAAATTTTACTTTAAGATCTTCTTGGTGCCTATTCCGATCAGTTTCTCTTGTAACATGAAGTAATTTTTTTCTTTTATTGTGACCATATGAATTCATTGAATCCTGTAGTACTACCATAGACAAAGCATTCTCAAATCTAGTTTCAAAATCAAAATAAAGGGCCTTTAAATGTTGAACATATATTAGAACGTCCTTTTCCTGGCAGATTGTGTACGTCAAATTGAGAAACTAGGAAACGGGCCATCCAATATTATACTCCTTAGCTTAATTCTGGAAAGAAAAGCCGAAATAATATCCTTGTAATTGCAAATTAACTTCATAAAATTTAGTAAATAAATCTGTTAAATAGGTAAATCTGGTTTCCATTTGATTAATTTTTTTTAAATTAAAGGCAGGATCTGATTTAATGATAATTACTATGGCGTAGACCCCCATTTACAGATCATGGACCCCCAAATTATTCTTTCGCTGACGTGGACCCCCTGCAAGTTGTGATAGACCCCTAGGGGTCTATATAGACCACTTTGGGAATCACTGGTCTAATACGTAAGTACCCGAAAGACTATCTAGCTTAGCGGAATGAGAAACGTAACGGAACTGCAAGACAACATTGAGATTCGTACTTATTCGTATTCATGGGGTGGCGTCTACATAAGTAAAATTCTTTTGCCCTGATTTTCAACAAACTACAGTGTTCTGGTCATCTAAATATAGTAGCTATTAGATCTTTTATTTATTTCAAAAGTACACGTTTTCCTCAAGTGCAATATTTTAGGCGTGACTAAAATAACGCCAAACACGCTATAGACGGAATGTAGATATTATTCAAGATGGCCGCCTCGCACCTCGCGAAATATGAAGAATAAAAAAATATTACTGAAACTTGATGAAACAACTGAGAACTGTAGAATTACAAACATTTAAAACGATTTAAAAAGTGGAATAAAAAGAAATTCCCTTTATTTTCCAAGTAAAACAGCGCAGAAAAGTGAAGAGGGAAATTGAATGTGAAGAATTTAAAAATGATTGTAGAAAAAGAAATTAAAATAAGCGAAAGCAGTAAAAAATTAAAAATAAATACATCAATCAAGTGGGGATGAAAGAAGAATTAAATACTAAAGAAGCGACTTCATTATGGGAAGTGAAAAAAATTAGGAAATCTTTATTAAAAATAAATCTGTGGAAATTAGCTATTTACTACTATTAAAAAAAGAATTTTGCCTGACAGAGGGGGAATTCACCACTCAAAATTCGACCTCGCAATTTAATACTTTTTTAAGAAAAAGCTGTTGAGCCTTTACCAGATGTATCACAATTCCCACTGGGGGAAATCAGTAAAATCTTAACTAAGGTCCGAAAAAAATAAATTCAATGCCTTAAAAAAATGAAATTGATCAAAAGAGCGAAGACTAGATTTTAGTATATTACATTTCGAGTATGCCGTGGAATCTTTAAAGCTTGAAGAATTGAAATTACTTCTGATTGTGCGGACTTAAATATTTTGTTCCTTTTTAATTAGATAAAATTAACGGCATATACAGCCTTCAATAGCTCAATTACTGTTATATAAAAATATGTTGATGAAATAATAAAATATACCACTATTGAGATACATCAAAAACTTTTTTTTTTCATTTAAAACTGTCTGAAAATAACTAAAAACAAGTTCAAACTCACTAATGCTGTACAATAGCGAATCGATTATATCATTAAAGCCTTTCTGAGTAAAAACGGTAGAATCTGACATTTTTATAATATTAATATAGCTTTATTTTTTTTCTTAGGAAACCGTCGTCGCTTAGGAAGCTCACGCTTTTATTGTATCCATTTACCTTTCCTCCGTCTTTGGAGACCATCCTCATTTAGGATGCTGACTTATTCCTTTACCCTGTCTTTAAAAACCGTCCTCATTTAGGATGCTGACTCATAGCTTTACCCTGTCTTTGAAGACCGTCCTCATTTAGGATGCTGACTCATAGCATTACATTGTCTTTGGAGAGCACCCCAAGAGGCTGTCCAAACTCTTCCAAAAAATTTTATATAATTTGGAATATGACTGTATACAACTTTAACAGAGCTAGACTTTGCCATTCTATCAAAAAAAATGCAGGCATATATATATATACATATATATATATATACCTGTCAGAAAATATGCAAGGGAAGGTGACATTTGTAGCGTGAATAATATATATATATATATATATATATATATATATATATATATATATATTACTACTACATAATAAATACTACTTCACAATATACACTCATGGACAAAAAAATTAGCGCGCAAAGAAATAATTGCGGAATCGTAACGAAACTTGGCATGAAAGTACATGTCGGAGAGATATGCAAATGATTAGAAATGCAGCGTGATTGCGCATTACGTATAGAAGGTAGAGGGCGTTTAACGTCGTTGTCTGTTGAGTATAAAACAGGTAACCAAAGCTTGTTTGAGTATGCTGAATCGCTTACAAAGGAAGCGCTGACGTAGGCATGCCATTACGCCGTTTTCGAAGACAATATGAGCAGCTGACGCAGTTTGAGAGGGGGAGAATCATCAGCATTATGGAAGATAGTTGGTCAGCTAGGCAAGTAGCTCGTCAATAAGGCCGCTCTGATTGTGTTGTGAGGAGGTCTTGGGACCAGTAGATCCGAGAGATGTCATTTACACGAAGACCATGCTCACAGGACACCCTCGACATTCCAGTCGTCCAGAAGACCACCACTTTGTAAGAAATGCACGCGTACAGCCAACTGCTTCATCGGACGCCATCCAGGCACAGGTAGCACCTTCACTAGGGGTCCCTGCGTCTTCTTGAACCATAAGAAGGCGCCTAGGGGAAGGACATTTAGGATCGCGGTGCTTATTACATGTGCTGCCCTTGACGCCCACCCATTGACTCCTCCATTTGGAGTTGTGCTGCGCACGAGGAAACTGGATTGCAGCGGAATGGGACCAGGTCATCTTTAGCGACGAATCCAAATTCAATCTCAGCCGTGATGACAATTGTGTTCGTGTGTGGAGACCCCATGGTGAATCCCTCAATTATGCCTTTGCTTTACAGTGATACATCACTTCCACAGCTGGTGTGATGGTATGGGGTGTCATTGCCTACAATACTCGGTCACACTTAGTATTGATCCGTGGCACCATGACAGCGCAGCGGTATGTCCATGACATCCTGCAACCACATGTGTTGTCACTCATGGGATGGCTTCCAGGAGCCTTTTTCAACAAGGCAATGCTCGGCCTCACACGGAAAGGGTGTCACAAGACTGTGTCCACACTGTTACTACCCTTCCTTAGCCTGCCCGATCCCCAGATTTGTCTCCAATCGAGCATATCTGGGATCATTTGGGATGGCGAGTTGGGCATCCCACGAGTTTGATCGAACTGGACGCAAGGTTACAGCAAACGTGGAACGAAATGTCTCAAGACATCATACAGAACTTGTATGCTTCATTCCCCGATCGTATCGCATCGTGCATTCGCACTAGAGGGGGTTCAATAGGGTATTAAATCCTCCGTTCTTTCGCCTTTTTCTCTGAAATAAAGGACTAATCATTTGCTTATATCAAAGCAGTCATTACGTATGTAATGACTACTTTTTAACAACTCTTCCTTGTTGCGCTAATTTTTTTGTCCATGAGTGTATATAGTATGTAATTTTCGTTACTCCTAGTTCATTCAAACACTCATTTTCATTTGCACCAAACACTTCAGAACATTTAGCCCTACTAAATTTTAAATCGTCAAACCTCGCTTATTTTTACTCGTTAAGCCAATTGAATTTAAAGATGTTTAGTTTTAAAAATACTCTGTTAAAAAGTTTTAAACTTAACTGTGATGCAAAAGGGCATTAGTGACCTACGAGCTATTACTAAAAAAAATATGAACAAAATTTGTCCCACGTCCCAAAAAAGGTTCGCCATCCCTGCCCTTGTGCGTGCTTCGATAATATGATTGGCCAAAGAGACAAAAAGCACATCATGGGAAGTTAGAAGGTGATCCATTTGAATAAAAGTTGCATAATGTTTACTTTAAAAAAACTCAAATTAAAACTTAAGCAAATTTGGTTTTAGATTTGATTATAAACTTTTTTAATTTTAATTCCTTTATAACTGTATGAGAACTTATGTGTGTTGACTAAGTAACGTTGACACAGACGAATGCAATGCAGTTGCGTAAAAAGCTGAAATAATTAATTAAATAATTTAATTGTGAGAGATAAACATAGGATCAATTCAACACCATCAGGGAGATTTGATATCTTAAATTGTTCAAACCGCTATCACACGATGCGAAAATACCTCAAAAAGTATTTCAACTCACCTTTGAAAGCTCTCGTGTTGCTATTGTTGAGGGACCTCGAAATTAAATCATTTTAAGAACCCTAGATCGATTAAACTCTTTTTGCGCTTTCTTTTATTCAATCTAATTTTTAATTTTTGCAAATATTTTGCAGAATCAACACAGGAAGAAAAATTTTATATGTAAAATAATTTGCTCTTCACCTTTCACAAAACATGCTACCACGCAAACCAATTTCAGCCTTTTGTTGACTTTCTATTGTCTTCAACTTTCAGCAGCTTTCTAAGCGAATGGTTGAATAAACATCTTATAGAACTCGTTACACAAGAAAACCTATTACCTTAAATCGCTTATAAACGTGTGCAAGTATTGATTGGGGGTGGTCGGATGATAGATAGAGCTAGTTCTTCAGAGGACACAACCTAAGTGACTGATAACACAACCTTATTAATACTAGCCGCTAGGGGATCAATATACAGCGGCATTAGCACATTACGAATGCTGAATCAATAACTTGCCATTGTTGAGATATTGATGGGCTCACTCTTTTTAATTTTACATCTTACTGTTTTAAAATATTCATGACGTGCTAATACATGACTAACCGGTGCATCGGATATTTAGGTGACATAACTGTAAATTTCTAAAAGAGTTAGGTAAATATTACATCAGCTGAACAATTAAAATGATTTGCTTAACGTGAAAGTCTTGTAGTTTGAAACTCCAGGTTATTATTTTCCAATGCATAGACAACTGTAAATATCGAAAAGAGTTATATAATTATTACATCAGCTGAACAATTAATATGATTTACTTAAACGTGAAAGTCTTGTAATTTGAAACTCCATTTTAATATTTTTCCAATGCATAGGATTCTAAGAGAGTTAGATAAATATTACATCAGCTGAACAATTGATATGATGTGCTTAAACATGTAAGTCTTGTAATTTGGAACTCCAGGTTATTATTTTCCAATGCATAGAAAATCTACATCGCTAACAATCAAACTTAATGCTGGATTAAGCAAAATGAAAAGTTAAACCGTTTTACTTATTTTGTACTGTTTTCATTTGGTAGCATAATCTATTCAAGAGTGTAAGGTGTGTTTAGATAAAATAGAGTTTAATATTCTTTTATAGAAATGATTAAATTTAATGATTTATATAAAGACATTTCATTTCGAAAATGGAATATCAAAATGACACCCGCGTACCGCAAGTACGGAATTTAGGGAAAAAAATATACAGCGAGGTCCTGAATTCATGGTACAAGCTTTAAGTATAGATACAGGACATTGTAACAATCATTTATTGAATAGAAATGTATGGGCGCAAGTGACGCGATAAATCGCAAACAGGGGAAATGAAGGAAAAAAAGAAATTGAGTTATTGGATGGGTTGCGTTGCCGGTAGGGGGCAGTAGATGTCTAGACACCGTTTAGCATGATGCATCTCAGTAGGGGAAAACACCATTCTCAATTGTGCTGACGCCTACGATGGTAGACTTTACGTATTCTGAAATTGCAGACATGCATTATATATACGGTCATGTAAATGGTAACGACGGAGCTGCTCTCAAATGTATCTCGCGCAGTTTCATGATCGGTGAATGCCGGATCACAGAATTTTTCAGCGGTTACATCGTCAATTTCGTGAAACACTTTCGTTCCAAGTCACCAGATATGATGCTTATCGACGAAGAGCTGTACGTAGTTCAAGCCTGGAAGAAAGCATCCTGGACGTTGTAGCTGATAGACCCGAGTCAAGGGCAAGAGCTATTGTTCATCACTGAAGTGTGAGTCCTCAGACGGTTTGCAGAGTGTTAAACGAAAATCGCTTACCCCTCTTCCATTTTCAGCGAGTACAAGCTTTGAATGCGACAGACTTTCTTTTTCCGACTGCCAGTGGGTGGTACAGCAATGCACGCTGACTTGTCAATGACATTTTCAATAAGCATTTTGTTTTTCCTTTTCTCTCTTATTTTTTGAGTTTGTGCCTCATCGCGTCACTTGCGTTGATACATTCCAAAACAATAAATGATTGTTACAATGTCCTGTACCTACCCTTAAAGTTTGTACCATGAACCCCCTGTATATCAGTATCCATAATTGGAATACATCAAAATGCAGTCTACGATATGACGTTTGCTCCAGAATACAAATTATATTCGGAACAAAAAAAATTACGAGTTGTAAGCCTGTTTTCATATTAACATATCTAGTGATTATAGTCACGACCTCGTACCTGGTGTGTCACGAGTTTGAGCCCTGGTGCCACTGGAGACCCTCCGTGTAGAGAGGCTAAAACAAATTAAATCTGTCGAGGCTAAGCTGGAATCTTAGGGAGGGGGTGTCGTCTTCGTCACTTTAACGAGATTTAGAAATGCGAAGTTTTCGTCAAAAGCCCTCGTGTTGCTTTATAGTCACTCATTTGTTATTTTTTTCTGATGACTAGAGAAATAATAACCCTTTGAGTTTGAATAAATCTTATTAAAATAAGTATTGTAAAATCCCTTTTATATAAAAAAGTAATAATTCAATATTCAATATATATATATATATATATACATGTTGAAATACACTGTTTTTTTAAAAAATATTCTCAATGTCCATTACATAGGAAATTGAATATTTAATTTTGTTATAATCAAGTCTAGTAATAATACAGTAGCGCAGTCTTAATTAGAAGAAAGTCATTAACTTTTTTTATTTGAATCCCATATTTTTAAAATGAAATTAAACTCAATTAAATATGCAACGTGTAATCATAAATCAAAGCAATATAAATATGCATTATATAATTTAAATAGCATGAATCACATATACAAAAAAAAAAACCCGCATTTCTAACACAGGTAATAAACTAAAAGTAAAAAAAAACTTTTTTAAGAACAAGCTTTTATTTAAACGAGCTAAAAAGAATAAAATAAACTTTTCCTTTAAAACTTTTTTTACTAACAACTTATAACGTCATTACACAATTTATATGATACAAAAGCTTGTCGCGAGATTTACCTGTGTAGATAAACAAGTAAAATAAATAACTTGACCTGATTGATTTTAATTTGCAAAAATTCAAACTAAGTAAATACGAGTACTTAAATCTCTCGACAAGCTTTTATATCATATAAATTGTATAATGACGTTATAAGTTGATAGTAAAAAAAGTTTTAAAGGAAAAGTTTATTTTATTCTTTTTAGCTCGTTTAAATAAAAGCTTGTTCTTAAAAAAGTTTTTTTACTTTTAGTTTATTTTTTACTTTTTAGTTATCACTGGACAGGTTTCTCAGCCTGTTCAACTCATTAAACGCTGGTTCGCCATCCCTGGTTTAGCTTAATTAATTCTGACAAAAAGGGTATTAGACTAAAAACACAATGTTTTTAAATCCGTAATTTTTAAGCAATTTTTTCAATCTTCGTGCAGATCTTGGGTAACATTGTTCTACACACAAAAAAAAGGTTTAGTGAGATTATCTTCATACATGACAAAGTTATTAAATGTTTAATTAAAATTTTGACTATGTTTGAAAAAACTTTATGAATGTAATATTTATTTGAAATATTTTGAAGATAAGGGATATATTTTTCTCTAGCATATTAGAAGAAAAATTTAGTTATTTATTAAAAAACTTCAAAAGGCATTTAAATATTTGTATTAATCAATAAAATGCTTAAGATTCAAAACGCATGTTGTAATCAAAAAACAAAGTTTTATCAAATAATGATAATTTTTTGCTGGACATTGAATATCTTCTACGTAAGAATCTATTTTTTTTAATTGCTCAGGACAACTTCAGAAACTTGATTTTGAAAAAATAATTAACCATCGCATTATTTTTATACAGTCAGATCTCCATGTAACGAACTTCTATTTTGGGAATTTCTCTATTTTAAGAACTTTTTCCTGGAACCAAGCACATATTACTCTTTTCTTCGTAAAACAACTCCAAATAGCGAAGTGCATTTTCTATTTAACGAAATGTTTCTTCTAAGATTCGATTTTTTTCTCTCCTTATTTTTAAAATATTTCAGGTCATTTTGAAGATTATTCTCTTTTGGCACATTTTATGAATATAAAGAACCTTGAGCTGGTTTTACAATGTGCCTAACTCATCTAGAGAAACAAAATTGACGTAATTTTTCAAACAAAAAAAACTCAAATAAAATTAACAGATTCTATTTGTAATTAAATTTAAGGACACATGTCGTAGTGTGTGTTTAGATTACTGGTGATAAAATGAGGTATATTTAAATTACTCGTAGGCTTACAAATAGAAAATTTCTTTAAAAAATTCATTCATTTTATTATAAAATTATTTTTTTAATCGAAAATACATTGCATTTCTAGATAATATTTTTCTCTTATTGTTTTCCTAGCGGATTCCTTTTTGATGGGTAAGATACATAAAAAAATGATCTTTCCGATTCAGTAATTATTTTTTTGTCTGAGTTTTTCATAGATTAAAGTTAGATAAATTTTTTAAAGAATTTCTTCAATACTCCATCTCAGTTTGACTTGGCAGCGTTGAGAAAGGTATACAATGTACCAATCTACTTGAAAAATAGCTCTACTTTTTTGTTTTGAATTTAAATCCCAGAAAATAGATAGAAATTTGTAAAAAAATTGCATACGTTGTAGAAATTAGATTATTTTTACATTGTAGAAATGTAATTATTTTTTAGACAAAGTTAATTAATACAGTCAATAGCGCAACGTTATGAAATTCCAGTTTGGCTGAAAACCAATTTTCGACGCCAACTTTTGTCATTGTTGTAACAATAACATTATTACAACAATTGAGATATATCAAAGTTGGCGCCCAAACTAATTTAATGTTTTTAATTAACATCTTTTTAATTAATTGCAATATCGGAATATAAATTGTCAAAACATGCATTGTCATCCAAACTAAACGTGTATACAAAATTTCAGCTTAATGGAGTGAAGATATCAGCTTGAAAATTGAGTTGCAAGATTCCACCCGAACAAATTACATACATACATACATACATACATACACATACATACATACATACATACATACATACATACATACATACATACATACATACATACATACATACACTGTAAGTTAAATAAAAGCTTGTAATAATGGAGAATAATAATAAACAAAGGTATATTTACTGTATGAAATAAATAAGGAGATTTTTTTTAGATTACAAATATTTCATACTTAAAATGATTAATCAAATATTCAGGAAGGCATTAATTTTCAATAATAAAAACTTGTTTATATATTAATTTCGCTTTTATTCGAACATAAATAGAATGATTTGTTTAAATGTTTTTAATCTGATGGTGATACAGTTTATTATTTGACATTATGACTTGATCACAAAAGCTCTAAAAATATGCTTTTTTTAAAAATAATTTCTAATATTTCATGCTGTGTTAGTTTTATGCATGAAGATAAATTCACATTAGATTTAAGAAGTAAATTCAAAAACGCCCAATTTTTTGAAAGAATCCTAGTTGAACCTGCCATTTTGTTTGGTGCCGAAGGAAAAACTGCGTTTATTAAAATGACCATCTTGCACTAAATCCTAAGCACACAGCTTGCGTGCAAGGGTTGCTAATTTGGCGCTAAAATGTTAAAAAATTTGGTGCCAAGTTTTGTCGCGAAGTAAGGGAGTTCAACCAATTTTTTTCGGATATTTCATTGACATAATGGATGTGATTCTTTATTTTATACAGGGGCGTAGCTACTACCGTATCAATGATACGGGTCCCCCACGCTTCAGGGGCCCCAAAATGCAAATGGCCGCGGTAGCCAAGTGGTCTAGGTATCGGATCGTGGCTAGCGTGTCATGAATTCGATCCCAGTACCACTGAAGACCCACCGTGTAGGGGAACGATGCACGTTAAATCTGTCAAGAGCTCAAACGCCCTCCCGTTGGTGTGATGTGGTAGTTAGGAGAGGGGGTGCCAGCTCAGATGTCGTCCACGTCACTTGACCATGGTTCAAAATTACGCTGACTGTCCCCGAAAGCCCTCCTGTAGCTGAGCAGTGGGACGTTAATTTTCACTCACTCACTCACCCAAAATGCAAAAGCAAAAAATTGTAAAATGTTAAGGGGTCCTAGAAAAGGCCCCCGATGTATTTTGGTCTAGGGCCCACTTAGGACTAGCTACGACCGTGATTTTATTATTGTATAATACTTATTTTTGAGCTTTGTGTTAAAGCTCCCTAAAAACTAAAATTTGTTTACCGAGCTTCTCAAAATGATTACAGTAGAACGTCGTTTATCCGAATCAATTGGGACCGGACACCGTTTGGATAACCGAAAACCGAATGCGATCCATGCAGTAAATGATACTGGGCACTATACGAATATTGAAAATCATCACATGCGGGAAACGTGCTTCAAGAAAAAGCAAAATAGGTGCAAAATGTTGCAATTTTACCTTTATTGTGGAAAATAATCACTTATTTTTTGCTGTACCATTGTGCATTTTCTTTTTTTTCTCGCTGCAAGTTCTATGATTCTCTTGAGCAGCAGTAGTTGAGTAGGACAGCATTCTGATTGTTGTTCGGACCACTCCATAGCTGTCTCTAACGTAGAAACGCACCCTTCCTACGTTCGTTGTTGTTGTCCTCGTCTTCATCCGTTTCATCGTCGACAGTGTCGGATTCTTCTTGCACGGAAGTCACAATCTCGTCATCATTTAGCATTTGAAATCCACAGTCTTCTGCATCGCATGCCATCCAGGTTTCTACATCAACAAAACTCAACAAAAGAGCACGTATACACCCCCTCACTTGGAAACAAACTGACCTAATATTCCGCGCAGATGTTTACCAAATCATACAACTGAAATTCCCCAAATATCCTTCACCTTGGAGTTTCCCGTCACTTTTGGCCTCACACTAAACAATTGTTGAGCATTGCACTGCTCGAAAACGTATCCGGAATTCGGTTCGGATATTTGATCGATTAACGACGTTCTATATACTGTATAATTTTACGGAACCAGGAAATTTTCTTTCCACACGTAGAGAAAATGTACTTAAGAAGTAGTTAGAAAATTTAACTTGTTGAATCCTAGTTTAAAACTCTCTGATTAAGCGATAAAAATTCGGCGCTAGTTTTGTGTAGGATTTTAGCGCCAAGTTATCAACATTTGCACACTACCTACATGCTTAGGATTTAGCTCTAGAGAGAGTATCCCATTTAGAAAAACGTGGATTCTCTTTTGGGACCACTTGGCGAAAATTTTTGGTACCAAAAAAAATCAAGGGGCTTAGCTAGGGCTGACCAATTTAAATATAAAGAAACAAATGCTTTTTCAAAAGCAAAAACAAAAAAGACTTATTTTGGTCTTTTTTTTTGTAACAATGGAACATTCGCATGGATATGCAGTTACCATTCATAAGTGAGGAAATAATCATAATAATTACCAAACGCCAAAAAAACCAGTTTTAACACTTAGATATATATTTTTTAGCCTTTCGTATCTTTTAAGCACACACAAATTTAAATTTAAATCAAACTTGGTTATTAAAAATGCTTGCAAAGTTTTTCTTTATATTTTATCTTAGTTTTCCCTCTAAATTGAAAATAAAATTTTAAATCCAAAAATTCCAATTTTTCTAAATTGAATTCCAAATTCAATCATAAATTTACAATAACTCAAGTCACATGTTTGTTTTTGTGAAACGGGTTCACAAAATCTTCAAAAATGCAGTCAGGGGTAAATGAACAATACATATGCACCAGGATATTATTTTTAATAAAGAAAATCACATTATATTATACTTCTGACATACATATATAAAATAATTCCAGAGAAAGTTCAGAAACTTTTTTCTATATCTTTCAAAGGAGAATATCATGGTAATAAAAAGAAACCATATGTGGTCAAAAGCAGTTCACGAGAATAAATTAAAAAGTTAAATGTTCAATACAAGGTTTTACAAAGAACAGTTTTAACCACTAAGGTGTACTTTTCATATTTCAAAAGGGAACCACGTCATCTTTAATTTTTTTTTTCTTCGAATTGAAATTTTTTGTCTTTTTTTTTGAAGGGGGGGGGGTGATATTTAAAACTTTTTATTTTATTTTATTTATTCTGTTATATACACTGGTTATCATAAATTAAGGAAAAATCACAAATATAGCAATAACTCACCCAAAAACTAAGCCAACCTCAAGGAAATTTAAGTATGTTGGCAAGAAAAAGAGTTGAACAATATTACAATATGCAAAATAGTAGCGATGAAGTCGGAATACGTCATTTGCGAGGAGCATAAAAATGGATGCCTCAGAGCAAGGCGGCAATTGTCGCTGTGTGTCTGAGGTCAGAAATCTGGTAGAGCGAAATTGTAACAATGATGTCCAGGCATCCTTTGACCGAAAAAACTACGATAGCGAACTCTTGGAATACTAGAGGCTGGTCAAAGTCAGATAGATGTGGCTAGACGGCTGCATATGAATCCGTCTGTGATTTATAGACTTTGGCAATAATTCCTAATAACAGATTCGGCATCCAGGAGGTTCAGCCAAGGACGGCCACACGCCACCACGACTGCCGATGACCGATATTTGTCATTATGCGCATGAAGGAATAGAACCGAAACTCCGGCTGAACTCGGATCCTCCCTCGGTCCAAGCTCCGGAAGATTGGTATCAAGGTCAACCGTTCGTCGAAGGCTTCAAGAACGTGGTCTTTGTGCGAGGCGACAAGCCATTAATACCCCGCTCATGTCACGCCACAGGCGGAAGCGCTTACAGTTGGCACATCAACATATCCACTGGACAAGTGATCGATAGAGGGCTGTTCTCTCTACGGATGAGTCCAGGGTTTAGCCTCGAAAGCGATAGTAGGCATATTTTCATTTGAAGAGGACCTGGAACTTGTTCTCATCCCAGACACCTCCGTGATAGAGATGCATACGGATCAGGCAGGAGTGGCACTTCTTTGGGTGGGCGCACAAGCCTCCATATCTTTTCCCGAAGAAAAATTAATGCTCAGGCCAATAGAGATCACATTCTGGAAGCTTATCTACGCCCTTATGCCAGGGCAATAGGTGATGCTTTCATGACACAGGATGATAATGCGAGACCACACAGGGCTCTCATCGCGATGTGTGTCTTGAGCAGGAAGAAATTCAGCCATGCAGTGGCCAGCTCGATCACCAAACCTTTTCCCTATCGAGCATGTTTGGATGCTTAAAGACGTGCACCTGCTCTCAATCTCCCTCCTAGGACCCTACCTACCCTACCTTAGATGAACAATGGCTTGCACTTCCTACAGAATAAATACACATTATTGAGAGCATCACTCATCGCTGCATGTGATGTATTGTTTCTCGGGGCTATACCCTACCTTAAATGTGCATTTCCTATACCAAACTGACACATCCTATTTTTTCATTGATACATATACTAATTTACATAACACCATAATTGTCTGGTGATTTATTTTTATGATATTTTATACCTTCCTATGTGTTGCATAATGTGTATAAGTCTCATTAAATTCTATGCATAACTTCTTGAGTTATCGTCATTTTTATGATTTTTCCTTAATTTATGATAGCCATTGTATTTTTTTCAGTTTTCCCTTATTAATTTGTCACAGATTGATTTCTTTGTCTTTTGTACATAAATCTGTAATATTTTTTTTATTGCTGTTGATTTTTTTTATAAACGAGATATAATTTTACTAAGCAGTATGTCCTCTCTCTCAGTACATATTCCCAATCTTCAGCAAAATAGATTGACCTTCTACAATTCTTAAAGAAACATTAGCTTAGTTTTTTTTTTTCTCTCTCGTATAAGTAACATATTTCTTCTTAAAATAAAACAGGAACGTTTTCTAATAAATGATGTATAATTGCATTATTAATACCCACTTATAACTGTTCTAAATCTTTTCCAACAATGCTGTTTCTATGGATACTCTAATAACGTTAACAAGAATCTTATTATACGAGGGCATTCTTTGGACGGAAGAAGAAAAGGGTTGGAAAATATTTCGGAATGCTATTTCGAAGAATATTAAAGGGGATATAGTTCGTCTCTCAGCAATGCTGTAAGTATATGATACTCTTTCTCCAAATATTTCCAAAATTTCAAATATTAATATTGTAAGGCATGTGTCAGTATTCAATTTCGTATAAATTTCATGTTGAACTCATCAAGGTTTTGAACTCAGTAGCCAATAGCTTTCTGAACGCGTCGCTAACAAATTATCAATTAATTGATGTTAGGGTTTACAAAATCCCGTGTCATATTTTCAATCCCGGGATTACATTATCCACATCCCGGGATGGGTCTCGGGATTAGGATTGCACTATTTACTAAAATTACTTACATATTAGCATAGTTGAATTTGCATAATAAAATAGAAAATATAATTAAAAATTGGCTTCATATTATTTTAATTAAACAAACAAAAAAAATTAAATTATCATAAAAAAAACAACTAAAAATAGTACATAATGAAATTTAAAAAAGAAAAAGTATTTCTTCATTTCTTGTGTTTTTGTAAATAAGCTTATAAAAACACAGCTCCTCCAGAGTTTCATCGTTGAAACGGCTTCTTATTTTTGTTACAACTTGTTCGGCCGAAGAAAATGCTCTCTTTCGGATTCTTTACTAGTAGGTGTTATCGTCATAAACTAGGAGATGTTCTTTTCAGGTAATCACCACGTTTCCCTCCATTTTCAAAAAAGAGACATTTCTTTTTGAATTTCTGATGACAGTGTCTCAAATCTAATAGACAGCATTGGTGCATGTACCTCTTTGATAACTTTATGTAGTTCTTCTGCTACACTTAATGGTTTTTGTATATAAATGGATCCAGTTATTGAATCAGAATGCGAATCCATTTCAAGTGTTACCTTATTTGAAATTGAAGATCCAGTTGCATGAGCTGTTAGTAATGCAATGGGATTCGAAGTGTCTCAAGTTTTCTTAGTAGGTTCCCTATTAATTAACGGCATTTAATTAAAGGGGGAATGTGACAAAATCTATTCTTGAGAGATGTTGCTTATATTATTGTGTAAACACTGCAGTGAGCCACTTAGATCTGTGCTCCCACACGAGAAATGAGAGCTGTGCATATATTTTTCTTACCTATAGCACTTATAATTACACAAAAATATTCTACGTACATATTTCCAAAAACAAAATATACACTTTCGAAGAATTAAATTCTTAGAAAATTTGTACGAGAAATTTTTTTTTTAAATATAATTCCGACAAACATTAAATCCAGTGATTAGTTATTTTAATCCCGGGATTTCGGGATTGGAAAAAAAACACCGGGATCCCGGGGCTGCAAACCCTAAATGATGTCAACTCGAAAATTCTGTCACTAGGGATTTGTAATACATGAAATGTTTTGAATCGATTCAATAAGCAATGGATTTGTATTTAAAGCAATCTCAGCTTTGATTACAAAATGCTTAGTGTAATTGCTTGCTCGGTGATATTTTAACTTTTGAAACTGAAGCACTGGGGAGAAACAACCGAATTTGGAGGCAGGTAAAAGTATTTTAATTGCATTATTCACCTCTATTAAATTAACAGTTTTTCAGCTGTAAATAGCTGGATAATGCACAAGTAATTGAAATATATATTGGTCATTTTTATTACAGTATATAATATAGAGCTGCGGAAAAACCTTCAAAACGTAATTACCGTATATCTGGGCGCATAACGAACCATTTTAGCACAGTAAATAAGTTCGAAATTTACGGGTAGGTATAAGATACAGAAATAATAGCTTTAAAAGTAAAAAAAATAATATGAGCATATAAAAATTAGATTATCTACATATACATTTGGCTTTCTTTTCTTCGCCTTTTAAGATCCACTTATTACAATGTCATTTTAAGTTTGCTTTGAATGGTTTAATGGTACACACATCTAAAAGTTGAACTACATATAACGGAGCGAATCCACCTGGAATAATTACTAAGTGTTGCATTCCCCCCCCCCCCCCAGTCAGGAATTTCATTGTAGTATCCGTTAGATCAGTGCTGCCTAACCTGTTTATGGCCGCGGACCGGTCAAAGTTTGATAATTTTACCACGATCCACTGAGGGTGAGGGGGGGGGGAGGTTGATTGTTTATATTTTAGATTTTGTTTTGGTCTAATAATTTTAACTTAAATATACTTATATAGGCCTTCAGAATAAAATATAGTTGCAACAAAAATAAATATAAAGTGATTTAAGGTAACCAACTAGCCTAAAATTGGGAATTTTGCCAAAAAAAAACCCGCCAATTTCTTTTTTTTTTTTATGATTTTATTGTATAGACCATCTTACTAGCTTTATAAAAATACCAAATTTTTGTTATTTTCCGTTCACTAGAACAAAAACTACAAGTGTTTTAGTAAAAGTAGATGACATTACTTTAAGCAAGATGTCATACTTTAAAAAACATTTTACTCGAAATGTGTGTGTGTTTTTTTAAATGCTCGAACGGGGGCAGCGAGAGAATAATTAACTGAAATTTTTTGTGTATGTTCTGTATAACCTTCAGATTTAACAATCACTGTTTTATTACAAAACGTACAGTCGCTTATGTTAATACAATCACTGTTTTTTTAAGTAATTTCGTATAATAAGTAAGTTAAAGAGTGCTCCAGTTTTTTTTAAAAATTAATATATCTCTTATCCCGAAAATCATTTCAAAAATGAATAACATAGCAACACATCAGAATTGAAAATGTGTTCATAAACTTTTGGAACAGAATGGGCCGCGATTATGTTATTTTTTTGTAAATTTTTACCCATTTTTTCCCATTTTAATAATAATGATTTCTTTTTCTCTTCTTAATTTTAGGATATTTTTCTTAAAATGCACTAAACAAATCTAAAAACAACAAAAAAAATCGTAATATCTCCATTTTAAAAAAAAGTTGTCCCTAGTAGTCGGATACCTTAACATAGAATACAAAGTAATTTCAATGGAATGTAGCACAATCCCGAGAGAAATACACCACAATAAATAAAATTGAAATAATTTAATAAATAATACATGGGCTGCCCGGTACCGGTTTGCGGCTCGGGGGTTGGGGACCACTGCATTAGATGGAATCTGAACAAGTCCCAAACTAAAAGACTTCCTGGATTCTTTAAAACATTTGGATGCTTTTGCCAAACCTTTCTTATCCACAATTTCACACCGTTTATGTCTATACATACTTTTCGTTCACATGAATTAAAACACTTTTCGGGAATTTTTTTAAAAAAAATAACCGTGTGTTTTAATATTGTATTGTATGTTAAGCAAAAGAGGCAAAAGAGCGCTGCGGTGAAGTGAGATATTTCCTGGCCTATTTTTTTTCTGTGAACCATTTTTGTCAAAAGATACAAAATATTGGATTTGTTGTAAAATTAAAAAAAAGGCTCAGTTTGAATATACGGTAGAAAGAATTTCTCTAATTTTGTATTAAAATGCTGTTTGTTCATATATTCTTTTATAGAAATTATTGAAAAGTATAACACTAATAAAAAATATTACTAAAAACGTGATTTAGGGAAGTTTTTTTTTTCTATGGTCAGATACAGATACAAAATAAAACTCACATTAAGAATGTGAAAATAAAATTTCAAAGTTTCTGATGATAATCATACCTCAGTCTCCTGACTTTTGTAAAATGTGGTAACTGGGAGTTAAATTATTACTTTTACTCTACATTTTAGCATCATTATAATGGCAGATATTTCAGGCAAATTTACATCAATCTTTGAACTGGCCTCAAAAAGCTTTTAGGTATTTCAGATCTACTTCGAACTTCATCATCAATTTATTCGGTAGAACTGTCACCTAAAAGTTTTAACCTGCTGTTAAATTGTGTGGAATATCTCTGTCTAAATAGCCTTGGAAACAATAGGTACTATTTACTTAGTGTATAAAATATCAGCTATAACTAATGTGTTACACAGTTATTACTAATAACTATATGCACAGTTACTCATTTTCTCTTAGGAGAAGGAAAGACCCTCTTCACCTCTGAAATTCCCATCCATGCCTCGACTCATGGCCTACACTGTGCGAGTGTGTCCCACCCACGGACGAGTGTGGTTCCCTGAGAGAGCGGTGCTACACAGAGGGTCGAAAAACCATCGCAAAATCAAGTTTCAAGATGAGGGTGGTTCCGACTCGGATGAAGACAAGACTGTTTGGGAGTATTGTCAAAAAGTGTTCGGTAGCTCATCTGTAAGTGGCGTCAATCACATTGCCTTGGCTAAAACCCGGAGACGGAGAATCTTCTGGGCCTTCATCTTTATTGTGTCTCTGGTGGGATTTTTTTACCAGCTGGGGGCTTTTTTGGTGCAGTACAGAGAGTTTCAGTCCATTGTTCAAATAGACATACAGAATGCGGGATCGCTTATGTTTCCTGCGGTCACGCTCTGCAATGCCAATAGGTTTTTATTGTTTTCTTTGGTTGTTATTAGTATGTGCGTTATCATTAATAGTATACTAAATTACAGCAATTATAGCTTAACTATATAATTATTCGTAATAGAATTTCTTCAATTTTCAAACATTAACTTGTTTAATTGTTGAACTTCTCACAGTTCGATTGCAGACAGATTGTTTCTACATTAATTTGTTACCTTAATATCCAAATATTTGCTCAAATTTTGTTATGCTATGTACTATTAACGTATGAAAGGTAAATCTTCAAGGATATTGAAACAAATGTGCTATAAAGCATATATTGAATAATGTATTAAGCAAAGTGTACAAATTATGTAAAAAGAATTGATAATTATCTTAACTGCAAACAACTATAGATCTAAATATAAGTTATCGCTCTACTGCTGTCTCAAGAATTAGCAATTTCATTTCATTAATATTGTATTGTACTTATGTGTATGTACACTCTGCATCAAAAAATTAGCAATAAGCAGAAAAATGGTAATAAAAATAAAACGATTTGTTCAAACACAATGAAATGCTCAAAGATTGTTGAGCTGAGGAAGAAACAATGCCTCACCAAATAACAAAAAAAAACAATTATTAGTTTTAAGGTAAGCAGTATTAACAATAATGTCCCTAACTTGTGCAAAAAACTGTTTAGTTGTAAGCATTCATTATAGTGAAGCGAGTCTACAGTAGATGCAGGCTGACTGAGAGGATTCACACCTGCAGGAAGGTCGTCAATATGTGTGGTATCTGTGCCTATTCTCGAAGGATATATATTGTCAAGCCATTAAGGTTTTGGTGAGGATTATACAGAACAGAAAAATGTTTCTCAAGAATGTCTCAGACATGCTCTTTTGGGTTTAGGTCGGGCAAACGCGCTGGCTATTCCATTCGATGCAGTGTTTCACGTTCCCTGTATTGGTCGACGACACAAGCTTTATGTACTCGTGTGTTATCTTCCACAATCATGGCATCAGAACCCATGACTGCCAGATATGAACGAATACAGGAGTCGAAAACTACATCCGTATAAATAACTGCTATCACTCAACCTGGATGAAAGACGTGGAGATCAGTTCTGCCCAAACAATCACACTGGCACGACTTTCAGTGATAATGTAAGCTTCAGATCGAGTTCCATGTGAATAATATATTGGTGAATAATATATTGGCTCATTGCTCTGTTTTCCAGTGGATGTGATCCGGAATCCACTGTAACTGAGCTCTTCTGTGAGACGACGAACTGAAAATCGTCCAGAAAACAGAAGACGTTCGTGCACCCGTTTAGAAACAGTTTTTCGGGATATCACTATTCCTAATGACGTCGCAGCGCTTGAAGAATGTTTTGATGGGTTGAATTCGTCTAATAACGCTGAGCTTGCTGGCACAGAAAATGGTCCTCGCGGGTGGTTGGAACACCAAAACGTCCATTACCAGGTCTTTGTGACACTGTATGTTTATTTTGATAGCGATTCCACAAGTGACTGATGGTCAAATGTTTGACATTTAAGGCTCGAGCAGTCTGTGAGTTCGTTCCCCGGAATGGATCCCTCCGATTGCATTCCAGCTACATTTTCGTTTAAATACCTTCAACGACTCATTTTCAGAAATTTGGAACAAAGAAATGAACTAAGGAGCACCAAACAAACATAGCATCCTAAGCAATGAAAGAAACAGCAACTGCAGAAATGAATTTGTTTTTAAATCTTATCACATTACGTTGCCCTATCTATGGTTATGCAAATATTTTGCAGTGGAACTACTTTCGCATTTCCCAGTAATGTATATATGTAAATTTTGTTGCTGTAACTTTTCTTCTTCTCGAGTTATGCTAATTTTACTGTTTGTTGCTAATTTCTTGAAACAGAGTGTATAAAAATTTACTATTACATGCCACAAATTTCAAGATTCTAATAACATTTATAATTCAACAGGTTTAAGAAATCAAAGTTCTGTAACAAATTTCGCGAGTTTTGTCCTCGAAATCTTACTATGATGGATGTAAGTTTTTTAATTGTTATTCATTTATTCTGTTAAAATTAATTTGTTTACTCTGTATTTCATGTAACAGCAAAGAAAAAATTATCTATAAAGCTAAATAACTTTTTCTGTTTTTAAATTGCCGAAAAAACTATTTAAAGAAAAGAGATATAAAGATGATCCTTTACTTTAGGGGTCTTCAACCCGTGACACTCGAATGGCCCGCTGAATGCATTTTAATGGACCCTCTTTTGAATTTGAGGCAATTAAAAAATACCTTGTGAAACAAATTTTTGTTATTCTTTAAGTTTAAAACATTTCACTGACGGTGTTTGATATCCATTATAGATAAAATTTTCTGAAAATGACGAATTTTTCAAAAATTTCACTGCAATTTCAATAGTACTAAATATAAAAAAATTTGACTATGCATAAAATCCTAGAAATGTTTTAAAGAAAGGTGGACTCTTATCTTTGACAGCTTCGCAAAAGTATTTTAATTCGACTTCCATTTAACTTTTTTTTTAAAACCTATATATACGTGTAAAATTCTGTCAACACCCCCACTTCCTCTAGAATCACCTGCAGTCTTGTAGAACAAACCTCCCTTTTTCAATTACTACTATTATAGCTCTCTCTCTCCCTATATATATAGACTAGCCGTTACCCATCCGCTTCGCTGGGTATTCCATGATGTTTTATAAATTTATACTGTTTATGTATGTATATAAATTATTGATATATAAGTCCTAGTATTAATAATTAGATTGTATGGAAAAATATACATATACCTGTAACTGTTGCCTCTTGATAAAAAAAAAGGGCAGAACCCATCTAATTTGTATTTTCTAAAAATCTCTAAAATTGAAGTATAGAATGATGTTTGCTCTATCGTAACCCTATAACCAAGTGGATTCCCGCAAAATCAATTTTCGGTGGATCTCTACTCTGTAAATTGAACATGGAAGCCGAATTCCAAGTCTAAATCTAACAGGGGGAAAAACGAAAGTTTTATTATCAATATCCCCGTAATCCCGCGTTGAGAACCGTTTTCCAAAACAACCGCTCTTAGCGGATTTCTATTCAACAAAAAAAAGGCAATTTTTTGTCAATACGTCCCAGTAATCCCCTGCATCCCCCTAAGAACTTGATTTGCTTAAAATACATTCTTAGTGGATCTCTATTCAACAAAAGAAACATGCTTAATAAATTGCAAGTATATGGGTCTAACAATTAAAAACATTAATTTTTTTCTGTAACTTCTTTTGACCCCTCGCAAACATCCTTAGGGGTCAATTTTCGTTTTACTCTTTGTTAGGGGAACTCTATTCCATGAAAGGAACATGCCTACCAATTTTCAAGCAGGAAGATCTAATAGTTTAAAAATGGAAATATTTATCGAATAAGCCCCTTAATCTCCCGAAATTAAACTTGGTAGTTGATATTCGCGAAACCCATTTTGTAGAGGTTCTCTACTTTACGAAAGGAATCTGCTTATCAAATTTCAAGACTATACGTTTAATAATTTAAAAATGGGGTAATTATCTATAACGCCACTTGAGCCCCCGCAACGCCACTTGGGGGTCTGTTTTCCCAAAACCCATTTTGTAGGGAAGCATCACTCTATGAAAGGAATCTTCTTACCAAATTTGAAGACTGCATCCAATAAATTAAAAATGCTTAAAAATTATCAATAATGCCCCTTGAGCTTCCGCAACACCACCTAGGAGTCGATTTTCACAAAACACATTATGTAGGGGATCTTTGATCCATGAAAGGATTCTGATTATTATATTTCAAGACTATACATCCAGCAGTTCAAAAATGGAAATAATTATCAATAACGCCCCTTAAGCCCCGCAACACCACTTGGGAGTCGATTTTCACGAAACCCATTTTGTAGTGTATCTCTATCCTATGAGAGGAATCTGCTTAGCAAATTTCAAGACAGTGCGTCTAATAGTTTAAAAATAGAAATAATTTTTTATATCTGCCCTTAACCTCCCTCCCCCGCAACACCCCTTGGGGGCAATTTTCATAAAACCCATTTTGTAGCGGATATTTACTCCATGAAAGAAACATTCCTACCAATTTTCAAGCAGGTAGGTCAAGTATTTTAAAAACGAAAATATTTATCTATTACGCCCCTTAATATCCCGCAACGCCACTTAGAGGTCTGTTTTCACAAAACCCATCTTATAGCTTGTCTCTACTCTATGAAAGAAATCTATTTATCAAATATAAAGACTGCGTCTAATAGTTTAAAAATGGAAGTAATTATCTATAACGCTCCTTAAGTCCCGCAACGCCACTTGGGGGAAATTTTCACAAAACCGATTTTGTAGTGGATCTCTACCCTATGAGAAGAATCTGCTTACTAAGTTTCAAGACTGTACGCCTAATAGCTTAAAAATCGCAATTTATAACGCCCCTTAACCCCCCCCCTCCGCAACCCCTCTTGGGGGTCAATATTCCCAAAATCCATTTTGAAGTGGATATTTACTCCATGAAAGAAACTTGCCTACCAATTTTTAAGCAGGTAGATGAAGTAGTTTAAAAACGGATATATTTATCTATTACGCCCCTTAATCCCCCGCAACGCCACTTAGAGGTATGTTTTCACAAAACCCGTTTTATAACTGACCATTATTCTACGAAAGGAATCTATTTATATCAAATTTAAAGACAGTGCGCCAAATAGTTTAAAAATGGATATAATTATCTATAACGCCCTCTAAGCCCCCGCAACGCCACTTGGTGGTCGCTTTCACCAAACTCATTTTGTAGTGAATCTCTACTCTCTGAAAGGAATCTGCTTACCCAATTTCAAGATTGTACATCAAGTAGTTTAAACATGGAAACAATTATTTATAACGCCCCTTAAACCCCGTAACGCCCCTTGCATTTCGAATTTCGGAAAATCCGTTCTCAGCGGATGTCTACTCTATGAAAGAAACATGTCTACCAAATTTCAAGTCTGTAACTTGAATTGTTCCAGAGATATCGTGATTAGTCAGTCAGTCAGTCGCTTTTCTCTCCTTTATATATATAGATTTATATATCTTGTTCACAAATTTTCAATCGTTGATAAAATACTTTATATTCATCGAATTAAGTTCAAATAAATTTTTTAAACTTGTAGTAGATGACACTTGATGTTAATACAGTTTTTCACACATTAATTTAATTTAATTAATTTCCGGTTTTCGACGTCTACTTAGATTCGTCTCCATTGTTGTAACAATGTAACTGTTAAAATAATGACAAAAGTTGTCATCGAAAACCAGTTTTTCATCCAAACTAGCCAAACCGGGTGTGCATTGTTACAACAATGCAGACAAATCATGTTCTTTTTTTCAATTCCAATTATTAGTTCACTCTCTCCCTATATATATAACTTGTTCAAATTTTCAATTGTTAATAAAATACTTTCTATTCATCCATTCAAAGTAGGAATTGACTTAAAATTTTATTTATATTACTAGTTCATATAAATTTCCTTACTACAATATTTTTTGACACTTGTGTGGCCTTGGATTACTGTGAATTTATAGATGTGGACCGCGGACCATTGTAAATTTATTAAATTGGCCCTCGAGCTTGAAAAGTTGAAGACCCCTTCTTTACTTGACTAACAATATTCTAAATGATGTAAAGGAGATTGTACATAAAACAGATCTCATACCGCACTGTTTTTCTCATTTTCAGTCATTGACGGAGAAGGAGTTATTTGACTTCCAGTTGACAATTCTGAGAGAAGGCCGATCGGATCTGAGGCATTCTTTGGGTCACGCCCTCGAGGATCTGTTAGTAAGTTGCGCATTCACAGGGAAGCCTAACATCAGGGGAGAAGCGTGTTTCAGGTATACTATACGATGACCTTTGTCTTCAGTAACTATTCGGTATTCCTCACGCGATTTTAAAAATTCTGATGAAAGAAACGAAAATGATTTCGTTATACAAGGCGTCCCGAAACTTAACGCCTTGTGGGCATGGAGTGAAAGGAGGGGGGGGGGATTTATATCAGTACTGCTTTTTTAACATGTCTAGAATACGGTGGTAAAGGGATTTTTCAAAATTCAGAGTCGTTATACAGAAGCATGTGTTAGAAGAGCAGCTGTTCGGAGAGTTGCGTTGGCAATCGAAGGCTGGGTCTATTGTGTACAGTCGGCTTGATACCATTGACCCTTCGATGCAAATATACTTTCATACAAGTTTGTAGAGGTTTAAAAGGAAATATCTATACTCATTGAATATTTCGTAGAACTTGTTTTAGTCTTCGCCACCAGGCATCGCCGATTGTGGGTAAGTTAAGATTTTCATTGTTTCAATCGGACTTTAATCTCTGAACGCGTTTTTCTCAAAACTGTGCTTTTCAAACTTTCCACCATCCTATCTCAAGAATGATTTGACCGAATGTTTTAAAATTTATAGGGTAGACTCGACACATATATATGCACCAAATGAACTACAATCATTCCAAAATTGAACATATTTCTATATTTATAACAAAAGCGTAACAAAAAAACCCATGAAATTTGAAACTTTTTCTTCAGAGGTTCTTCAATTTTTGATATTTTCAATTGAGTATAGTCCATTCGGTGCATTTAAGCTTATAGATTAAAACGGCGTTAATTTTTTAATTTCAGATAAACCAATCAGCCGGAATCGTGAAGGAAATGAGCGTCCATTTTTTCAAGGTAGATGTGTTCAGAGAGCTATAACTCACGTTCTATTGGATATCTTTGGCTAAAGATTTATATACATACTCTTAAAATACATAAAAATAAATGATTAAAAAAAACTTCTATAAAAGTTCTATTTTTTTACTGGTCATCAAAAACAATTCTCTAAAAATGCTTAAAAAACAGGACGTTACATGGGTGATCCCCCATAATAGGAAAGTCGTTGAAAGCTACCCTCTCTTTCTATTCATAAATTTGACTCATTGGAATGGTTCAACATTGTTCGTGTCAAGAAAATAGACATAAACCAACAGTGGCGTATCTACCAATGGTCTAGGCCGTGCCATGCACCGGGGCCCTTGAGCTCAGGGAAGCCCTCGAACCTTGATCTTCAAACAAGCCGAACTTGCGATAATTTCTTCCCCATTTAACATGCAAATATAAAAGGTTGCAACATAACTGTAATAAGGGCAACTCATTTGAAAGTAATTTCGAACTTGTAGGGAATTCTCCTAAATTCTTTTCGTTGTTTGTAGAGTGTTGCGAACTTTACTTATTGAAAAGTTCATATAATTTTTAAATTTTTTGATTTCTTAACTGTTATTCGAAAATAAATTTCAAGTTCCATGAAAAATCTTACCATACATCTTAAAAAAAACCTACACAGGAAGCTATTTTTTTTTAGTCATTTTATTTTTAATAACAATATGATTCATAATCAGCTATTTTTCTGCTTCCTTATTTGGCTATCTACTCATATTTGGAATGACTGAAGTAATTTTAATCCCCCTCCTCAGTTCTTTCCCAGAGGGGAAGGGGGATTCTTAAAAATAATTATAATATCATTTCCTGTCTATCAGGTGTCAAATCGAACCTGGGTAATCCCGAAAGTTCTAGTGGACTTTTTTTTTTTTTTTGGATACCTAGCTACAGCACTGTAAATAAACCTCTGATTAGGGAAAAAGCTATTCAACTTGCGGAAAAGCATAGTGAGAAAGACTTTTCTGCATCCAACGGTTGGATCGACCGTTTTAAGAAAATATACAATGTAACCCGAAAGAAAGTATGCGGAAAAAAGACGGATGTAAATGATTGGAAAGAATGGTTGCTTACCCTCATTGAAAGGTATTCACTATCTCCAACATTTACAACGCAGATAAAAAAGGATTATTTTTAATGACTTACAATCCGACAAAGCGCTTAGTTATAGAAATGAAAAATGCTTAGGAGAGAGAAAAAAGCAAAATGAGAATTAACGTTCTGTTTGCGGCTAATGGTGAAGGAACTGACAAGAGTTGAAGCCGTATGTGAGAGATTGGAAGGTCAATAAAGCTGCGATGTTTCAAAAACTTTAAAACCCTTACCTATAGAATACGCTGCAAACAAAAGTTCCAGATTATTTCTACATTGATCGCCTTTTTGGATAAGTCTATGAAGAAACGAAAGAGAAAACTTCTCTTATATCTATTGATAAAAAATATTGTCCTCCGATTTTCAATTTAACTAATGTCACACAAAGTCTTGTTTTTCCTAAAAATTTCACAAGTGTATTTAAGCCATTAGCCATTCCTTCAACGAAAGTCAATTAGTGAAAATTTCTTACAAGAAAAATTACAACATGTATAAACGAGTAGAATGTACAAAATCAATGTTTGGGATGCTCTATATTTTGTATGACAAGCTTGGGACCAAGTTTCTAAAAATACAGTCAAAAAAGGCTTTCAGAGAGTAAGATTTTCCAGGCACTCATGTAGAAAGTGATGAAAATTTCGCCCCCGATGAAGAAGTATTCTTCGAAGAAGTCACTCCTGTGTGTGGGATAGATTTATCTATTACTGTAAAATCCGGCGTTTTTAACGGGCACCTATACTTTCAAGCAACATTTTTAAAATTTTTAGGTATATTCGCCGCATATTGCGCACCTCCTTTTTTACGAAGACACCAGAAACGCATATGACGTTTTGAAGTCATTTATTCAAAGTATATCCTAGTATACTTCTAGAAATACAACCCTTTTTGTTCTTAAGGTATGCCATTTCATTTAAATAAGCATTACTTCGATATACGTAGAAACCTTCTTTTTTTATGCTCATCTCTTTTTAATTTCTAAAGCTATCGTTTTTATAACTGGCATATAACGCGTAAACATAAATTTCGATCTTATTTTCTTTATGTTAAAAGTGCACGTCATACGCCGGATTTTACGATACGTTACATTTGACGACCGTCTGTCTATCTGTGCAGCTGAAGAGGAAATTGCAAATTTGTTAGAGCTAATGAAAGCGATTCTGACGCGGAAATTAATGATGAAACTTCTATCAACGTATGTAATTGAATTAAAAAAATTATGTAATTCCTAACAGCTATGGATATTGTGTGTGTGTATTTGCTTATTGTATACAAAGTTTCCAAATAGTATGAGTAAAAAATTTGTATTTTTTTTTCTTTTTTTGAGCCCCGATATTTAAATAACTTTGAATAAACGAATAAAATGTCAGCCCCGATAAATTCGTTAAATTAGGAACCGACTATATTATTCTTTAGCTTACAACTTGTAAAATTTTCATTTCAGGAATGTAAATAAAATAAATAGCATTCCTTCAATTTTTTTCAGACGCTTTAAGGAATTCTACGATCCAGACCTTGGGAATTGTTACACATTATCTCCCACTGCAGAAAACGGGGAAGAAGAACTACGCTCCACAGAGGCCGACGTGTGGCAGAAAATGAGTGGTGAGATGAATATCGAAATGTGAATTACTCTTAATACATATTTTTTTGGAATTAAATACATTTTTAGTATTATTTTTTAGATCAGAAAAATTAGGACCAAGTTTTTATTTGAGAGTTGCCAAATAATAGCAACAAGGAAAAGTCAGATATAGTTATTGCATTTTTGATTCGAATAATAAAAAAGAGGCCCTTAATCTCCAAATTCAATAGATATATGAAATACGTTTGACTAAAATGGGGCAGCCCTTAACAGAACAGAAAATATTTTACAACAGACACTGTGTACAGGATTTCTAAGCCCAAGCCCATTAATTTTGTTTCATTTTCTAATTCTGTTTGTTTATTGAGCGTTTTCCGGACATTTATTGCTACCTCCACAAAGATCTATAAACTATAGTCAAAACACCTTATAATTCCAAAACGCAATCAGGTGAAGAGGACGAACGTTTGAACTGGAATCATTTTCATCATAAACAAACCCCCCCCCCCCAACATGGAGGCTTGACAGTAAGGCTCGAGTAAACCACTGTACTGGAGTATCGCCGGCCGCGAACTAAATGTCAAAAACCTTTAGTCATCTAAACCACCAACTTTGGATTCTTACATTTATAAACGTCTTTCCTTTTAACACATATAAGCATGTAACGAATAGCAAAAAGACACAATAGTACGCACTCTATTTACCGCGTGAACATTTAGCCAGCTAGTTGGCCAGCTAGCTAGTTGGTGAAAGCAGATGTAAATAGACACGCGCGCTAATATCTCGTTATTGTTGATTATTTGAGTGTTTTATGTATTGTAACTGTACTCAATTTTGAATGTAAAAGAGTTGGAGTAAAAAAATGGCGAATAAAGGTTGATCTGAGATGACCACCGTAGATTTTCTTTGAGTGCAGGCAAAAAGCATAATTCATTTATTTTTCTTAAAACAGTATTTGAAAAGTTTTACGGACTTATTATGTGTGTAAAATCTTTTCCAATAATTCTTTAAAAGTTCTACATCAGCAAAATGGAGATTTTGACTTTAAATACAATTCTGCAGATCTTCTCAAAATAATATCATCAAGTATCACATAAATAATCTCATTGAAATATTTGATTTTGAACTGTTCACGGTTGCATATAATTCAGTTTATAATTTTTTAACAAATATTTTGTTAATGATATTTTAACATAACTTATCACTTCAATTTTGTGAATCGCCGAAATTCCTGACGATGATATGATAAATTCAATCACATGTTCTGCATTGAATTCAAAACGGACATTAGACTTGTTATTTGTTGTTTTACTCCTAAAATTTAGAAAAAATTTCAAATTCGATAATTTGGTAAAGATGCTCAAATATTAAAATCTTTCAAAAAAGTTTTTAAAAATAAAAAAAAATCTTATGTTACCAGTGCATTTTTAAATCTAGAGCATTTTGTTCACTTGTGTGTATTATTATTGCTTACAAATATGTACTTTTCAAAAGAAATTTTTTGTAAAAAAGCAAAAGTTGACAACAGCGAAGAGCATGAACTGATTGGTTGGAAACACATGACTGCATTTATCATATGACTATGACGTCACATGAATTTATGAAATGATTGGCTGGAAACACGTGTATGTAGTTAGCCTGTGACTATGGAGTAGCATTCTAATAAACTGTAAGATATTGTATTATGGGGTTTCTTTTCAGATCTAATTCTGGTAGTGAACGTGGAGACGAATGAATATCTAGAACCGGACAGAGATGCCGCTGTCCTAGTCACTTTTCATAGTCCGGAGGTATATCCGGATCCTTTTTCGGACGGCACAGAAGTCAAGCCGGGAAATGCTTATAACTTCGGGCTCAAAAAGGTTTTGACTCTATTTGTAGTAAAGTATAATGATACCTCATGCACGTTCAAGATAAATTAAAAATATTAAACTTAAAATAACGTTCTATAAATTTATACGCAGAAATTTCTTATATGAAGCTTGATATACTACATGAAATGTTCTAAACTAAGCATGTGACTATTGAAACTATTACACCTTTTTTTCTCAATGATTTGGTTAAGATTCTATTTGTAGAAATCTTTTTTTAAATTATTCTAATTATCTTCCAAGCAAAGTATGATTTAAAAACTGAAAGCAGAATGTTCTAAAATTAAGTATTATGTATAATTTGGGACGGAAATAAATTTTTTGGAAAATGAATTATACTAATGCCTTGTACTTTGTGTTATTTTCAGAATACAGTTGAAATGCTACCTGCTCCTTATAGTTCGAATTGTACTAACTACGAAAGCCTGCCTTGGGATAAACTACACGACAAAACACTTAGCACAAGAGTACGTATGTTGTACTAATATAAACGAAAGTATTAAAACTATTATTTGAAGCATTGTTAGCCATACAAATAGTAACTCCACAAAGAAAGCGTCTGATAGGTGTCAAATTTGCAACACAAAGTGTTGATTTTTCAATTCCTGCTATTAGTTAACATTCCTCTCCGTTTTTATCTTCTTCAAATTTTCAATCGTTAATAAAAAATGCAATTGAAAGCACTCAATTGAGCTGAAATTTTATTTTCACGCTTTTTTTGGATGCCAATACAGTAATTTAATTATAATTAATAAAAATTAATTCATTAATTATTCAAAGAATTTCAAATACAGCCACGTTGGCATCGTTTTTTGGCGATTTAGCGACCATTGTGGCGACTTGTGTCAAAACTTGAAATGGTCTTTTTCTCACATTTTAAAGCGCTCATTTGGGTTGAAATTTTCTATACACTATTGATTTGGGTAACAATACGATAATTTAATTACGAGATTAATTAAAATTATAGACTGAAATTAATTATTTAAAGAATTACAGATACAGCCCAGTTGGCTCCATTTTAGCTACTTGGGTCAAAACTTTAAAAGATTTTTTTTTCCTCACGTTTCAAAGCTGAACAGTAGAACTGAAATTTTATATACACGATTGTTTTGGATGACAATACGATACTTTAATGAGAATTGGTGAAAATTAATTGCCACTTAATGTTGCGATTCTATCATATGTATAATATACGTATATATACTAGTTGGCATGGCCCGGCGTTGCACGGGCTTTTACCGAGAGTATAACTTAATCCCCATGTTAATTTCCTCCTTTCTTTCTGACGCCAGCACTTTTGTGTGGGTGTGACACGTACGATGTGAGTGCATGGCCCGTGAGTGCGTGTCATGGCTTTCTCGTTTAACATTTTCCCTTCTCTTCAAAAAATCAGCACTTCCAGTATTATTTTTCGAAATTACTTTGACTTCTTTGTTTCTTCTTTCCTCTCCGATAAACCCGGCGTTGCACGGGCTTTTACCGAGTGAATAACTTAATCCCCATGGAAATTTCTTGTTTCTTTCAGGACGATAGCATTGTGTGCGTGTGCGTGTGTGCGTGCGTGCGTGCGTGCGCGATGTGAGTGATTTCTTTAACTATGTCATTAAAACTCCCTTTTTCGAAATTTGTTCTTGCGTTGGTGTGGTAATTAGGAGAGATGGGTGAAAGCTCAGGTGTCGTCCTCATCACTTGACCGTGGCTTAAAATTTCGAAGTTCGTCGCCAAAAACTCTCGAGTAGGTGAACAGTGCGAATTTATAAATCACTCACCCACTTTCCAATTCTTTCATTGTAGTTTTTTAGTCCTCGGAAACGAAAATGTAGCCTTTTTAAAAATAGTTGTATGTTGAAAAAAGAAAGAAAAGTAGAAATTTTTCAAATTACAAAATTTCACAACTATTTTAAGTCTTGAAGTAAAATTGTGAGGATTTTTTGAAATGTTCGACACACGGGAAAAAGGTTTTATGCAATTATCTTTATAAATGAAGAAATTATTAAATGGTTGATTTAAGTATTTTGAGTGTTTTATTAAAATTCGTTCAAATAACTTTTCGTCTTTTTATTTTTTAAATCACTGATTCTGAAAGTTTTAAAGATCATTTTTATTTAAACGCAACGATATTGATTCATATGAGAAAAAATCATGAAATATGCAAAATGTTATTGTTTTGTAAGAAAAAATTTACAATTTTTTTAAAAAAAAGATAGTTTTTGGCATTTTATTTTTTTAATCACTGATTCTAAATGATCAATGAACTTTTTAAAAATCATTTTCATTTAAATGCATCGATATTTATTCATTTTAGAAGAAATCATAAAATAAGCAAAGTAATATTGTTTTGGAAAAAAAATCCGAATCGTGACAAAATAAATGATGTTTGGTATTTAAAGATATGGTATTAAATGATTTTGTTAATTTAAAAGAGCCAAGTAAGAACTTTTTTAGTTCAGATGGTTTACTTATCATAATTATAAGAAATCCTTTCGTAACGGTTGAAAAATTTCGATTAATGATTTACAGAAAACAATGCTTTTTAAAAGCTTTTATTTAACTTACAATGTATGTATGTATGTATGTATGTATGTATGTATGTAATTTGTTCGGGTGGAATCTTGCAACTCAATTTTGAAGCTGATATCTTCCTCCCATTGAGCTGAAATTTTGTATACACGTTTAGTTTGGATGACAATGCATGTTTTGACCATTTATATTCCGATATTGCAATTAATTAAAAAGATATTAATTAAAACGTTAAACTAGTTTTGGGCGCCAACTTGGATATATCTGCATTGTTGTAATAATTTTATTGTTACAACAATGACAAAAGTTGGCGTCGAAAATCGGTTTTCAGCCAAACTGGAATTTCATAACGTTGCGCTATTGACAGTATTAATTATTTTTGTCTAAAAAATAATTACATTTCTACAACGTAAAAACAATCTAATTTCTACAACGTATGCAATTTTTTTACAAATTTCTATCTATTTCCTTGGATTTAAATTCAAAACAAAAAAGTAGAGCTATTTTTCAAGTAGATTGGTACATTGTGTATACCTTTCTCAACGCTGCCAAGTTAAACTGAGATGGAGTATTGAAGAAATTCTTTACATAATTTATCTAACTTTAATCTATGAAACTCAGACAAAAAATAATTACAGAATCGGAAAGATCATTTTTTAATGTATCTTACCGATCAAAAAGGAATCCGCTAGGAAAACAATAAGAGAAAAATATTATCTAGAAATGCAATATATTTTCGATTAAAAAAAATAATTTTACAATAAAATGAAGTAATTTTTTTAAGAAATTTTCTAATTTTAAGTCTACGAGTAATTTAAATATACCTCATTTTATCACCAGTAATCTAAACACACACTACGACATGTGTCCTTAAATTTAATTACAAATAGAATCTGTTAATTTTAATTGAACTTAATTATTGATTTTTTCAAAATCAAGTTTCTAAAGATGATCTGAGCAATTAAAAAAAACTGGATTCTTACGTAGAAGATAATGTCCAGCAAAAAATTATCATTATTTGATAAAACTTTCTTTTTTGATTACAAAATGCGTTTTTAGTCTTAAGCATTTTATTGATTAATACAAATATTTAAATGCCTTTTGAAGTTTTTAATAAACAATTAAAATTTTCTTCTAATATGTTAGAGAAATACATCCCTTATCTTCAAAATATTTCAAATAAATAATATATTCTTTAAGTTTTTCAAAAATAGTCAAAATTTTAATTAAACATTTAATAACTTTGTCATTTATGAAGATAATCTCACTAAACCTTTTTTTTTCGTGTGTAGAACAATGTTAGCCAAAATCTGCATGAAGATTGAAAAAATTGCTTAAAAATTACGGATTTAAAAAAATTGTGTTTTTAGTCTAATACCCCATTTTGCGAGAATTAATTCAGGTGGCGAACCAACGTTCAATGAGTTGAACAGGCTGAGAAACCTCTCCAGCGATAACTAAAAAGTAAAAAATAAATTAAATGTAAAAAAACTTTTTTAAGAACAAGCTTTTATTTAAACGCGCTAAAAAGAATAAAATAAACTTTTCCTTTAAAACTTTTTTTACTATCAACTTATAACGTCATTACACAATTTATATGATATAAAAGCTTGTCGCGAGATTTACCTGTGTAGATAAACGAGTAAAATAAATAACTTGACCTGATTGATTTTGGTTTTTAAAAATTCAAACTAAGTAAATATGAGTACTTAAATATTGCGACAAGCTTTTATATCATATAAATTGTGTAATGACGTTATAAGTTGATAGTAAAAGAAGTTTTAAAGGAAAAGTTTATTTTATTCTTTTTAGCGCGTTTAAATAAAAGCTTGTTCTTAAAAAAGTTTTTTTACATTTAATTTATTACTTAAAAAAATGTTTATTTAAAGCACCAAAGAAAATGTCCTGATATAATATATTACAAAAAACCAAGCATATTTCATTGTTTTAACAATAATTATTTTCTTAGAGCTTAAAATAATACAAGGGGTTTGTGTGTATGTGGGGTATTTTCATTTACAATCAATCGTTATATACTGGTAGCTTAGGTTTAGTCTCAGAAATCTATAATCTCTAGTTTTATCGAAGAAAAAAACAGATTATACAGTGTTATCATTACATGATTAATCTAGTAATGAATATTAGAAAAATATATTGCTTTAGTTTCTTAAAATATATACTATTTTAAATCCATTTTCTAAAAAAATAAATGCAAAAATTGTCACCGTTAATCATTGAAAGGACTATTCATTTATTCATTGCGGTTTTTTTTTAATGTTAGATTAAAAATATATAAGAATAAAAACGCCTGGAAATTTATTTACATTCACTGTATAAAATCATTCAAAAAGAAAATAATACTGTGTGACTAAAATATATTTCAGAAATATATATTTTTTAAGGTATTTTATTCCACTTTTCTTAAAAAAGTCATTCTTTAAGAATGAGGAAAACTATCAGTTATAAAAAAATAAAAGCTAGAACACTTTAAAACATTTATCTGTAATGAATTAAATACTACTATCCGATAGCAAATAACTTTAGCCCTGAGAGAGAGCATGAAAAAAAAGGGAATTACCCTATTCTACATTACTCAATAACCTAATTCCCTAATGCAGGGTTTCTGAAACTATGGGTCGCGACCCCGAATGGGGTCGCGTAGCAAAATTCTGGAGTCGCGAGAGATTTTAAGAGTAGTTAGTAGGGTAAAAATCTTGAAATGATCGATTTTGAGTTTTTGATATTTCTGAAATCTGTGATTCATAAACTTTTTAGGGATATAACACACATGCCATATTTTCAATTAGAAGTATGTCAAAATTACTTTTAAAAAATCATCAACTGGTGGGCCACGCCCACTTTTGACAGATATTTACTTTTTAAATACCCTGAAACAATTGCAAAGCCTTCTTTATATTTATTCATACGCAATGAACTCTAGAGAACGGTATAACTAGAACTGAATTTCCCACAATAGCTGATATCTCAGCTTTAACACATATTAAATCCCAATATTGTCCATTGCTAAAAAGTGTTGAAGAGGTCTTACGTCCAGCAGTGTCAAACATTCCATCAAGATTTAATTTCTTATGCAATAAAAAACAGGCACATCCATCTCATTAAATTTTTTCCTTTAATTTTAATTTAATACTTACCACTCAACGACTGCGTTCGGATGTATTCGAGCGAACTAAGACGGTCAGAATTCCCTTTTATTTATATTATTGCAAAAAATGCAATTTTGATGAAAAATAGGGCAAATAATTTTTGTAACTATAATAAATACAATTTTACAACTTTTTGTGCAATTTTTAATTCTAGATTTTTGTATGTTTCTAAACGAATTCTAAAACTATATATTTTCATATGTATATGTATATTGTTACCTAATAAATGAATCATCAAAAAATATTAATTTATCTTTCTTTTACATTTATATGGGGTCGTCAGGAAACTCGCAATCATAAATGGGGTTGTAAATGAAAAAAGTTTCAGAAGCCCTGCCCTAATGCAAAGGCCTTTGGCCTTGGCCACTACGTGTTGAACGGGGAAATTCCCTCTATCTTACGTCACTGAGAACAATCCTCGCCTCATCCACCTCATTTCAATGGCCTTCCCCGATTTGTCTACCGCGCATGCGCAAAAAAACTCAAAAAAATCTTGCCAGTGTTTTTTTAAAGTTTTCTTTATTTTTAAGAGTATAATTTCCGAGTTGAAATTTTTATAATTCTACACATCGATTAAAAACTGCGAAAATTTTTAAATAAAAAATGTAACAAAAATACTGCTTAAAATCTTCTCGCAAAAATAGTATTTTACAAAAAAAAAAATTTAAATCCGTAATTTTTAAGCAATTTTTTCAATCTTCGCACAGAAGTTGGATAACATTATTCTGCAAACGCAAAAGAAGTTTCGTACGATTATTTTAGTAAATGACGATGTTATTCAATATTGAGTTAAAATTTCGAGCATTTTTTAAAAATTCATAGTAAAAAAAGTTTTCAGCATTTTATTTTTTAAAAGATTGATTCTAAAAGAAAAAAGCATGAAATTATTTAGTAAAAAATATCGTTTTAATAACCCGAAAATAAATTTATACGCGACAATTTAGAAAAATTTTTCATAAAAACGCATCAGTTTTAAAAAAATCCTAAAAAATAGAAAAATTAATCATTTCGTAAAAAAAAATTATACTGTATCGAGGTGAAATAAATGATCTTTCCGATTCTGTAATTATTTTTTGTCGGATTTCAAAAGCAAAAATTGGATGGCTATTTTAAAATAGTCGAAAACGTCGGATCTCCTCTCGGCCGAAATGGAATTGAAGTTTTGCTAAATAAACAACCCACAGGAGTAAAACAATTAGGCGTCTTACGGTTTTTAATTAATATCTTTTCAACTAATTACAATATCGGAATAAAAATGGTCAAAACGGCTTCCTCAGATCATTTCCGATCTTATGGTACATTCCGCGAATTTCTGCGTCGTACGGTTCGTGAGAAGATTGACGCACATAGATAGATAGATAGATAGATAGATAGATAGATAGATAGATAGATAGATAGATAGATAGATAGATACGTTTGTTTACCTTCGGATTTTAATAGTGAAGATATATTTATATTAATTCTAACTATTTAATAAAAAGGAACTAAAATAATTTTTTGTTGATGTAAATAGGAATTGACTTAAAAAAATTTGTTTATATTACTTCTTTCGAGTTCAGCAAGTTGATGATGCATTTCAATAATTTCACCTTGTATTTTATATTATTTATACAATAAATGTGTCTCTTGTCCTTAGCGGGTTCGCATTTTGAATGAAGAGTAGCACATTATTAATGATCAACATATTGAACATCAAATACCTCACTCCTGATTAGCAATTCCTTTTTTAATTTTTCTGTCAATTGATCCCTCCAAGAATACTCATAAAATAAAAAGTATAAAGAACGTGAAAATTTGCAATCATGTAACATGAAAAAAAATCGATTCTTTTTTTCGTTGTGATTGTTTTAATGAATTTTATTTCCTTCTCCTATAATTAGTATAAAAATCATTCAAGAGCTATTATACATCTTTTAATCGCATTTAAGTAGCAGAACAACACAAGCCTACGTTCCAATTGAATTGCTTAGAATTTCTTTATATTTAAAAGCAATAATCTCTCTCTCTCTCTCTCTCTCTATATATATATATATATATATATAAGTTGAATTTTCATAAAATAAATGTTTAAACAAATGCGATAAACTGGTCAATACATATGAGAATAAGTTTATACTTCTGCTTATAGACTTAATCATGCATGTAATACCATTCCAAATCAATATTCTTATTATTTTGTAATAGCCTTTCATTTTATGTGTAGACCTTTTTCCTTCTCTCATAAAATATGCGTTATTTTTTTTAAAAAAATATTGTCAATAATTTCAATAAGTGTTGATTACAATTACAGTTCAAGGAGTCTTTAACGGTTAAAATATCTATTCACTTAAGCAAAATGAATAGTAATAATGATATTTTAATTAATAAAAACATAATAAAAGGTTTTATGTTACGGGTGAATAAAATAATGGGCTCAAGATACAAAACATATCCCTTTTACTTCTTTGTATGGAGCTCAGCAAGTTCAAGTTACAGAGTTTAATATTGTATGTGACATTCCACAGATACTCAACATATAATTCACAGTGTTAGTCAATATTAAGAGATTAGTTTTCTACTTAATATAGTAAGGTACATTTCTGAAAATATCAATTAAAATGTTTGCTAAATCAAAACAGTTTTCATAAATTTTTACAACTGGTTAGAAAAAAATTATACTTATGCTTTTTCTCACCTCATTTACAGAACACTAACGAGACTCGGAAAAGCAAGCGGTTTTTGTAAGCTTCTTTGTTGTTCAGAATATAGTTCTCATAAAAAGTAGATAAGCCTGTATTTCCATTTTAATATTTTAATTCGGCGTGCACTATAATCATATTAACACACAGAACACACACACACAATAAAATTAACAAAAATCTAAAATACATTTAACTAGGCCTGTTGTTGTTTTCTTATCCCCTAAGCTACACTATCTCCATGAAACTAAAAATCACTAAAAAATCCAAAAATAAAATAGGATTTCCTAAGACTTTGTCTACAGTAAAACTTAATCAATTAAGAATACGACCGGGGGAGATCTGATCAGCCTTGCATCAATGACACTCTGGAAAGACTTTCCGATTCTGTTGAAAAGTAACGAACTTGATGAGGCCACTAAAAAAGCGTGATAGAGCCGTCTCCTGATTCCTAGGAATATTGAGCTGGTAACACCAACGGGGTCTTTTTCCAAAATGTCAAGTGTGTGAGCAAGCGATACTCTAGGAAGAGCGTTTAATTCCATCCTTTTAATGGAGGAGAGTTGTATAAAAATTATCGGCTACTCGTTGCCATTCTATCCAATATGAGAGGGGATCCATTGAAAGTATACAGTGTCTAGACCAGAGCTTCCCAAACTTTTTTGTCTCATAGACCCCTTGCCATGTTTTTCCGTTTCGGGTAGAACCCCTGCTTACCTAATATTAAATTTTCGCAAATTTATCAAGTTCAATGTCTTTTTGACAGCTGGTACTACTACTTACTTTAAAAGAATTAAATTTATAACTGTAATGAAGTATAGCATTTAAAACTTCAAAAGCGTACGTTAGTGAATTAAAATTAAAATCAAATTAATACATAAAATAACTGAACAACAAAAAATGCTTTGAATGAGAAGGATGAATCGGGTGCTTGAATCAAAAATTTTCAACATTTAATATCTATCTAGTCAGGTCTAACCCTAAATCTCCTTCGTTAGTAAAAAAAAAGTGCCCAGTTCTTCCCCTTTCTTTTTTTGCTTCAGAGATTGGCAAACTCAATGAAACTCCCTCTCACAAGGAAAAGCAATTAAAACCTTTCTCACGATATTCCACAATTTGCAATAAGTATCAGGTATGTCTTTTTAAAGCCAAAATTTCTGACATCCGTTTCTAAACTTTATTTTAAGATCTCGTTAGGACCTATTCTGATCAGTTCCCATTGTAATATGACATTTTTTTCTTTCAAAGTGACTATAAGAAATCATTGTCTACAGCTGCATTATTATTTTAAAAAAGCAACCTCAAACCTAGTTTTAGAATCTGAGTAAGGGCATTTAAATGTTGAACGTAGGCTAAAATGTCCTGACAGACTGTCTGTGACAAATTGAGAAAATTCACGACATCCAATATCATTTTTCTGTAGCTTAATTTTGGAAAAAAATGCAGAAATGATCCTTGTATTAATAAAATTTATGCGGTCACCTAGTAACGACAAATTAACCTCACTAAATTTAGTAAATGTTTTTTTGTAAAATCTGGTTTCCACTAGATCAAATTTTTTTAAAGATTAAGACGATATGGTACCCTAAAAATCATTAAACTGTCGAAAAAAATTTTTATTGTCTTATTTGATACCTCGAATCTTTATAAGCATGCCTGCAAAATTTCAAAGCTTTACCTGTATTTTTTTATCAAGTTACTGAGCAATATTTGATGCTGGACAGCAAGTACCACGCCCATATTTCGGATTATCTGCTAGAAAAGAGCCTCATAAAAATGAATTAATTATTTTTCTACCGCGCGTAAATGCGACTGGCATTATATATGCAGTAACAAATCATTTCAAGAAAGAATTGTGCAATTCATGCAAAAATTCTAGTTTGTGAATTGTTTATTGGGAAGAGCAAATGGATTTGGTCAAGATTTGAAAGTTGTACGTGCTTTTTATGATATTATTATGATGAAATTAAAGCTTCAAAACGGATTCTCCCAAAGTACAAATACTAAATTTCATTTTGATAACTCAGATAATTAAAAATCTAATTCGCAAGAATAAAAAACTCTCCCATTTTTATATATTTGTTTTTGGTGATATATATATATATATATATATATATATATATATATATATCATGTGTATGAAATTCAATACTTTTATTATTAAAATTTATTAAGATATTTATTTAAGCAAATGCACATATGCAGTTCTTAGATTTTGACATATTTTACCTATAAATTGCTATTTGATTTTGCTTTCATTCGTGTACAATATTTAACATACGAAGGCTTTTAAAATCATGGAAATAATAAATAAAGGCATAAACATCCTTTGTACATGTCGTGCTTTGAGCATAGAATTATCTCTGAAGTGTGTGTATTTATTTTTTTTTATAATTATTAAGATAACGTTTTATGAAATATTGATCTTTCATTCGTTTTCTTCTATATATTCATTATGGCAGGATACTGTTTAATTGTTGTACATTTGTGCAATTTTTTATGGTAAGCAGTTTTAAATAAGCTAGTTAACATTTCATAAAAGTTTCAGACTATTCGATGAATATTATATTTTGCTATTCATGGAATGAAAAATTCAAACTCATATTTCTCCATGTTGAGTTTTTGTACATATACTATCATTCAAAACCCTAAGGCTTTTTTGATAATGGAAGTATGGGTTTGAAATTTTTATGCATGTTCTGAAATGTATGCTTTGTAAAACTGTGCATGAAATTAGCTCTAACATGTTTAGTACTTTTTCTAAAAAATTTCAAAATCAAAATAAATGTATTTTTAAGAATTTTTGGAAGTTTAACTATAAAAAAATTAATAAAAAATTAAAGAGCAGCAGCAGAAAAAAAAACCCATGCACAGTTTTATGTAGTATATTATAAGGTAGATGGAAAATGTTTTTGAAAGAAAAGAGACATATTTAAGAAAGCCTTAGGATATTAAAAAATGTTTTTAAAAGTTCAAAAAATTTAAATTTAACAAAAATTTTGCAACAAATTAAGAAATTTTGGTATGGAATTATTATTAAATATTAACCTTTATAAAATACAATTAAAACCAAATATCAAATATTAAAAAAAATTGTGAAGATGGTACCATATCGCCTTAAAATCATGATCTGGTTCAATGAGAACCACTATCATAGACCCCATTTACACTTCATGAATCCCCAACTTATTTTTTTACTGGCGTGGACCCCTTGCAGATCTTCATAGACCCCTGGGGGTCTATACAGACCACTTCGGGAATCACTGTTCAAAAAAAAGAAAGTCGAACCTCAAGATCCAGAATATTCAGGCTTGTGTCATATCCCCAACAGTTGTCCAATGAAAAAGGTGCTGCATAGAACCACGACTGTCCGTTAGTATCCAAATGTTCCAAAGTTCAGAAGTTGTGTCAATAAAATGCAGTCCATTATAGATTACAATATTTATAAGGGACTGCAGCTAACTATAACTAAACCTAAATTAGTACAGTAAATTCGAAATATCATCTTTTTCTACTACTACAAAATCAAAACAAAACATACAGTTCCAAGTTATCTGCGTGAAACGAGATGTCATAATTAGTAAGAAAAGTGTTGCCAGACACATACACATACCGGTACTGTAAAAAAATTCTTATGGATTTACTCAGTCTAAGAGTATCTACAAAGTACTCTCATAAGAATATCTATAAACAAAAATCGAGATACTCATTTCTACACTAATATCAAGAAATATATATAGAACTTTCATTTTAATTGTATGTAGCTTAAAAAGTTACATAATTAACTTCAACTTATTAAGGTATTGGCTGCTACTTTCTTTTGTTAATTTTTGTTCATGTCTCGCAGATGTGTACAGCCGAATGCTCCCAGAGCTTACAGCTGAAAGAATGTAACTACGTCACGGTTGAACTGAGCTTATTTTTCGATGCCCTGCCTTGGAAGCAAGAATCATTTGATCCAGGTATTATATTACAAGTATCTTTTTATCTGTCACTTTTAATTGAAAAACCTTTTGATATAATTACCTAAAAAAATGTTTAAAAACTTCGTAAGCACTCATGTACTAACATTAAAGTTATCCATGTGAAACACAATTTAAGGTTGTTGTTGCCGTGTTTTTCCTCCTGGGATACTCATGAAAGACGAGAGATAGATGAACAGATACATACAGTACAAACACAGAAGAATATAGACTTTTATTATACAAATGATAATCCCAGTCTAGAACAAAACAGGTGCGCTGCTTTCCATTCGACGAGAATCCATTTCAGGGGAAAGTTCGACTTTTATCCCGGAAGATACATCCCTGAGTTATTACATCCCTCTATTGCAAGCCGAATGTCCTAACCACCCTACTGAGTGAGGAGGCATAATTTTAAGGTGATAATAGGAAAACTACATAAAAAAGAATGAATAATAGACCTTTAAAAAATCACTAGCGAGATGTGTAGAGAGTTGTACGATTTACAATCCTGTATCTGTGTAAACTACTGATAATGTATAATCCTTTGTTTTTCCTTTCAGAGAAAATAGAATGTGCAGAGAGAGTATCTAATGACACCAAAGAGTATTGCAGATCCTTGTGCCGAGTACCATGCAAGTATGTTATAGGTCTTTTGAAAGCACAATTAATACACACCACCATAAATTATTGTAATAGAAAGTACGCTCAAATAATCTATAACACACGGTGCCTCCAAAAGCGTTCGTACACTTACAAAAGTTGTAGAAATCTTACAGAAGCCCAGAATTAAAATTCTAATATACAGGGTGTCCATCCTTAATGTGACCCAATAGCTAATTCCCGAACCGTTCGGTTTAGATATGCACTTTTAATTTGAAAAATGTTTTAAAACAGGTAAAGAATGTTTTTACGTGCCTTTCGAACCAAAAAACCCATTTACAAAAAAATTACAAAAATTAAATTTTTACATGGTCTCCAGGTCCTATCACTTGTATTTAGGAAAAGATGCAGTACACAAAAACAAAGTAAACACAAAAGTTTCATTTTATTACGATAAAAACTAACCGAGTTATGCCTACATAAATTTGAAGCATCAGAGTTGCTCAGAAAAGGGGACCGTATATAAATTGAGTTTAGAGAACAGTAATTCACTATCTACAGAAAGAGCAAAAGAAAAACATCATAGTAATATTAAAACATCGTAGTAAACATCATACATTGACAATTTGTATTGCTGTATGGCAAACAATAAAAATTAAATTATAGTTATACAACTTGTACCGAAAAGATTAAAACAGCTTGTTTTAACTAACAGCAGTAAAATAGTAAAATAATACAGGATTGGCCGTTCACATTATAGCATAATGTGGAATGATGCGCCAGTCATGAATCAGGGGCTTTATTATATCAGAATGACCAAATTAACTTAAATAATGGTGAAGGCACGAGACAAGGGAATACGTCTATGACAACTCTCAGTTTTATACAAGCGTTGAACAGCACGATTGTACAATAAGATGGATGTCTTCGACTAGGAAATTGCATAAAGTCTTGCCGCCTCTCTCTTATTTCGATTACCCTGCACATACAACAGCACCATTTCGCATTATTCTTCATTTGTATACATCTCGTTCTCCCGTACAAGAATTCGTAATATTGCAATATCTAGCGACTACACAACAGATTTTTAATAATTTTCATGATCAGTACCGCAGCAAATCAATCTGAAACCGCAGCAAAAAAGCCTACTTTTTTTGGAACTGCTTTTGAAATGTTTTCTTCGTCCAAAATATTTAATTTTTTCTATGTTTTACATGTGCACAGAATAAATTTTATTTTTTAAGTACTCAATTATTGTATTATTAACGTATGCTTTTAAATTTAAAAATGATTTACATAAAAGTGACATGCAAGAGCGAAAGTTTCCTGGCAGAGTTCCAACTAATTTCTCGGAACGTGGCTAACATGTCATGAGTTCGATCCCAGTACCACTGAAGACTCGCCGTGTAGGGGAACGATGCACGTTAAATCTGTCGAGAGCTCAAACGTCCTCTCGTTGGTGTGGTGGGGTAGTTAGGAGAGGGTGTGCCAGCTCAGGTGTCGTCCGCGTCACTTGACCATGGTTTAAAATTACGCGGACCATCCCCAAAAGCCCTCGTATAGCTGAACAGTGGGACGTTAATATTCACTCACTCACTCCAACTAATTTCACTCTGGAGACTGTTCCTTACTAGCTTCTTGAAAATTGCCGAGAAAATGGATAAAATATATGATTTTCAAAGTTCCATAACTCGGCCAGTTTTTATCGTAAAGAATGAAACCTTTGGTGTTTATTTTGTTTTTGTGTACTGCATCTTTTCCTAAATATAAGTGATCGGACCTGGCAACCGTATAAAAAATTAATTTTTGTAATTTTTTTCTAAATGGGCTTTTTGGTTCGAAAAGCACGTAAAAACATTCTTTACCTTTTTAAAAACATTTTTCAAATTGGAAGTGCATATCTAAACCGAGCGGTTCGGGAATTAGCTATTGGGTCTCATTAAGGCTGGACTCTTTATATAGTCCAATTTCGTTTTATTTATTCTCCATAAGACTTTAGATAAGGCTTTTTTTATTATTATTATTTTTAATTCTTACTCAATTTATTTTTTAAAGAATTAACGGGCTGAAAAGTAGAGAAACACAGTGTCATAAAAGTGATAGTACACCAAAGTTTTTTTGGATGAATTCCTTTAGTAAAAATATTGTCTGTATCTTCTGTTCATTCCTGCATTGTGGCAACATACGAAAAATCATTTATTAAAATATTTGCTTGATTTCTTTAAAATATTCCATTCTTTTATTATTGTTTATTTAAAAAGGGCTTATATATAGTTATAAATTAGTTATAACAGTCGAGAATTTCTTTTTCATTTCAATCAAGGTAAATCAGTTCGGAACATTGGAAATTAGTAAGTGTTCCTTATTTGACGATGCAATATGTGATAAAACGTTTTACAGAAGAAAATAAAATCGAAAACACACACACAAGTTACAAAATGACGTCCAAAGAAGTTAATTCGACGTAATAAGCGATTTATTGTTAAAAAATTTATCAAAAAGCCATATTTGAATGTTATAAAAGTTTCTACAGAATTAGCTGAAAGGTTTTTAACCTCAGTTTTTCATCTGAAACTGTTTGAAGAGTGTTAATATTGACCTGATTACACTGGTGTTGTGCTCAAAAAAAGCTTTTGTAAGGGCGAAAAATAGAAAAAAAAAGCATCGTCTTTCCTTTGCTAAATTCAAGATAAACAAGTCTGAAACGTATTGTAATAAAGTCTTGTTCACGGATGAGAGCAGATTTGACAGGCGTATAACATCATGGAGAAATAAAACGAGACTTAATCCCATGAATTTAGTTGGAACAATGAAACAAGGGGGTGTTTTTCTTGTGTGAAAGTGCATGTCAGTTGGAAGATCGGGTATAAATTGATATTGTGAATTATGAGCTTTATTTAAAAATTTTGAAGAACATTTTGAAGTTATTAGCCCAAAATTTAGATAAGAGGGACGATTTCACTTTTTATCAAGATAATGACCTCAGGCACATTGCTTTTAAAGAGCGCCTCTGGTGTCCCTATAACTGTCCCCACCTCAATCACCTCATTTAAGCCCAATAGAGCATGTTTGGAGAGAACTTTAAATTAAAGTAAGAAGACCTGACATAAAAACAAAATGTGAGCTAAAAACAGTTATAACGAACGCAATCTACTCTCGGCCCCGGCTAGAGGTGTGGGAGGAAGTGAAGAATAACTCGTCATAATACTTTTCAACTATTTATTCAACACACAAATTATCAACAGACACAATTCTAATATTCAAACAAGAGGAGATGTTTCTGCAAAGAGCAATAGAGAAATAAACCACGAGAGATGCGAATTACGAGAAGACTTCTATCATATTGATCCTCCTTTTATGGGATCAGTCCACTACTCTAATATTTGTTACAATTTAGCTATGATGACCCATCGTCACTTAAATAACTTCAACTATTTAATGCCCGAAACGCGCTATCGATATATAATAATACCTGATCGGTAGATACCTCCCCTTGTCGTCATCTTCTCTATATTTCTATCTCCATGTAACTCCGTCTATCCATCTAACTAGCTAGAAAACCTACACTATCTAACTGACCTAATCTGCATATCACGGTTTCTTCTTACAACGGATTGTGATTGATACCTCAAAGATTTCCCAAGAGGATTAGTTGAAGGACGCGTATAGATCCGTCACACAGTGATCACCGAAGAATGGAGGAACATTGATACAGAAATTATGCTCCTTAAAGGCTGTTATCGACAAATGTGCAAGAACCTGAAGTAAACGCGAAGTACATTTTTAGACAGAAAAATGCCTCAAATTTCACGAAATTTTGCCCCGTAACCATTCATACATCTGTTTATAATATAGAGTTTTTAAAATTTCAAAAAGTATTCATGGATACTTAATTTTTTTTCTTTTAAGATGTTAAGAGGTAGCTCATTCAGCACTACAATATAAGAGGAAAAAATGCGAAACACATTTTATACTAGAAAAAATCGGTTAACTTGGGTAAAAATGAGTAGTATGATTGAATATGCTGCCCTATGTAAGATAGTGAGGGCAGAATACAATATTAATGTTGGAATTCTTTTATATTTAAAAAAAATTTCCAAAATTGGGTCCTATTCTTTAACATTACGCGAAGACAGCCTTAAGCGAGGTTTCATTATGTGTATGTATGCATGTGTATTTCTTATACAAAGCAATCCCACTATTGCAAGTATTACGTAAAGTTGTGTACAGTCCCACATGTTACAATATCAAACCTTAAAAATTTACTTTGGTTCTTTCTTTACGATTTCTTTGTTTCAAACAATCTATTTGTTTCGAAGAAGGTGAGTGAGTGTTTGTTTACGTCGCACTATAATACAACACGAGAGCTAAAAGCTACACGCTAAAAAGGAAGCCAATGTGGCTGTATCTGTAATTCTTTAAAAAAAATAATTTCAGTCAATAATTTTAATTAATTATAATTAAATTATCGTATTGCTGTCCAAAACAATTGCGTATAGAAAATTTCAACACAAATAAGCGCTTTAAAAGTGAGAAAAAAACATTTCCAATTTTAGATACAAGTCGCCAAAAGGGTCGCTAAGTCGCCATAAATGATGCCAACGTGGCTTTATATGTAATTCTTTGAATAATTAATTTTTATAGATTAATTTTTATTAATTATAATTAAATTACTGTATTGTCATCCAAAATCATCCTGTATATAAATTTTCAGCTCGATTGAATGTTTTAAAAGGCATTTTATTAACGATGGAAAATTTGAACAAGATAAATATAGAGAGAGTGTGAGTTATATATATATATATACACTGGTGTGCAAAAATTAAGGACGAAGTCAAAAAATTAGCATATCAGCTGAACGAAGAGGCAGAGCGGACAGAAAGACCAATCAGGAGATTAAGTGAGGTGATGTACGGTAGCACATGCGCAGATATGCAGGTAGACGTAATGGAGGAGTGTCTGAGTAGTAAAGCATGTTGTCGGTGTAAGATTAGTATTTCTGGCAAAGAGATTGCACACCGTATAGCAGTTAAAATCACACCGAGTTGCTGCCTCAGCGAGAAATGGCGAATAATCAATCTGTTAGACGACATCTGGATGCTTTTACCCGAGGTCGAATCATTGGGAAGTTGGAGGAAGGTCGCAGTGTGACAAGTGTGGCTGCAGAGTTCGGAATTGCTCACAGCATCGTTTCCCGACTTTGGAGACAATTTCAAACTACAGGAACAGCTATCCGGGGGTTCAGTAGTGGTCATCCACGAGGAACCACACCCGCAGATGACCGGTATATTGCCTTACAGGCCAGAAGAAACAGGCGGCAGACAGCGGGAGAAATCGCTAGACACACGACACAGGCGACTGGACGACCGATATCGCGTTTTACCGTGGCCAGAAGACTGCACGGTGGTGGTCTGTTTGCACGACGCCCTGTACGGTGTGTACCTCTAACGCCTTCCCATCGGAGAAGGCGTTCTCTGTGGTGCCGGGAACACCGGAATTGGAGAGACAATGAATGGGGACGAGTACTCTTTACAGATGAGAGCAGATTCAGTCTGAGTAGCGATTCTCATCGCATACTCATCTGGAGAGAGCGGGGAAGCCGCAATCATCCCTCGAACATCATTGAAAGGGACAGGTATGGAGGTGGCGGTGTTCTCGTTTGGGGAGGCATCATGCGTGGTAGTCGTACAGACCTTCACATCTTCGACGCAGGTTCAGTCAACGGGACCCGTTATTGTAACGAGATTCTTCTTCCATATGTGCGTCTTTTTAGAGGCGCTATGGGTCCGCAGTTCCTTTTCATGGACGACAATGCACCATGTCATCGCACAGTAGCTGCCGAACAGATCTTAGAGAGTGAGGATATTGAACGTATGGATTGGCCGGCACGATCTCCGGATCTCAATCCCATCGAGCATGTATGGGATTTTCTAGGCAGACGCTTGGCAGCTCGTACCTTACCACCAGTAACGATTCCGGAGCTTCGATTGGCGCTGCAAGACGAATGGGCAGCAATGCCTCAACAACTCATTGACACCCTCATTCTCAGCATGGGCAGACGCTGTGAAACCTGCCTAGCAGTCAGGGGAGATCATATCCCCTACTAAAGACCGGATATTTCTTGCTGGACACCCATCACAGGGATGTTTCGGCCTTCAGTTGCATTGCGCTCCATGCTACTTTTTCAATAAAGCTTCTTTTTATCCCTCTGATTTCTCTTTTAGTAAGTGTTGCTTACATTACTCATGTCCTTACGTATTGGGGATCTTACGGTAGTAAATGTGTTGATTTGGAATGCTTTTGTACAAAGTTATATTGAAAAAACCGTCTCGTCCTTAATTTTTGCACACTAGTGTGTATATATATATATATATATATAATAGGATTTTTTTTTGAAAACAAAACATTGTTAATACATACGATGTTTCAAACTGTTAATGTAATTTTGAAATTGTAAATAATTTGGGGGAAGAAATTCTTTTGGAGTCTTTTTTCCCAATTCAGGTTCACAAATGTTTTTATTTACCCAACTGAAAAGACCTTTTCAATTTCAGGCAATCTACTTACGAAACGACGATGGATTCATCCACTTGGCCTCGTAGAGCAAAGGTATATATAATCTACTTCCAGTAATTTCTACTTTTTAGCAAATGTTTTTGTTTTGCTTATACTTACTCGGCTGAAATGTAAATTAGGATGTCTTTTGGATTTGGTGATGATTTTTTTAAAAATATTTCATGGTTTGATAACACAGATACTGTGAAACGCGGACTTATTTCGATAATATCACCTGATTGCTATACGTTACTTAAAATCGGCAGATGTTTTTAAAAAACGACAAATATTCTCTTTTTATATTAAGTATTTTATTGTTCTTTTTAAAAAACTTGATTAAGATTTTTATTTTGATATTTATTGCGAATTTATATAAACTTTTCCTTTTTCAGAATTTGCCTTCAGTTGTTTTTCCTCAACAGTATGACTGAGATATACATAATTTAAAACCTTTTTAAAATAATTTTTGGAGCCCCGGGATAAAATATCAGCGAGATAAATTGATCTAAAGGTTTAATTTTAATTATCGAATGTTTTAGGGTGTGAATACGACAAGCATTTGATTGAGAAGGATTTGACTGTGTTGAATTTATTTGGCAGAACTGCAAGAGGAGAATAAATTCCCCTCTATTTGGAGATCTGCGAGAAAAGATAGTTAACAAAAGTAAATTAAGTATGGTCCAGATTTTAATGAGTACGAATATCTGGATTCTAAAAATCAACTGTAATTATGGTTTTTGATGTGTAACATCTTTACTCTCGGTTGCTGGATATTTGTTGGAGTGATTTCATGAAAAGGGACGGAAATGCGTAACAGGAAGTCGGGGAAGCGCCCGCTGTTTGATTTGACGAATAAGCGCGCTTGGTGGTGTCTCTTCGCTATTTTTTTTTGGAGTTCCCTTAAGAATCGATTTTTGCATATGAAGCCTCCGGTATGAAAATTTTATGCGGAGTGAACTTTGTACAAGCGTTAGCAAAAAAGCGTTATGTTTTGTTTTGTTTTGTGTATGCACCAAATCGCTGTCGGAAGAAAGATGAAAAAGTTTCTACTTTTTCGTCATTTTTTTAAAATTACGATCTTTTTCTTCTTACCAAAAATCAGGGGGGGGGGGAATAATTACAGAATTGTGGATATCCTTTACTTCGTCACAATAAGCTATAATTTTTTTTTTTTTTACAAAATAACGATAGTTAAAATTTTTTACGATTTTTTCAAAAATGACTCAATATTGATACGAATTAAAAGAATTTTTCAATCGTTCTGTTCAGATTTCTTATCATTGTATTGAACAGACGTTCTGAACTAAAAAAGATTAGACTTTGGTCTTTTAGAATCAGTGATTTAAATATGAAATGCCAAAAACTTTTTTTTAAAGATTTTTCAAAAAAATACTCAAAATTCTAATTAAACATTTAACCACTTCGTTAGTTATAAAAATAATCACACGAAACATTTTTTTCTCGTGTGTCAAACGTTATTATCCGTGTTTTGTCCAAAAATTGAAAAAATTGCTTAAAAATTACGGATTTTAAAAAAGTTTTTGTGTTTTTCATCTAATATCCATTTTACAAGAATTTATTTACGCAGTACTTTTTTGCCTTTTTTAAAAAAAATTACCATTGCTTGTTATCGATTCGTGAATTTTGGAAAATATAACTTAAAAATTAAGCTCTCAAAAAAATTAAAACTTAAAAAAAAATCGGATTTTTACGGGCAAAACGTTTATTGACGTTTTTGCCTACTGGCATCATTGGCTTCCAAAACCGGTTTTCGAGCCAAACGACTTTTTCACGTGTGATGACTTATACTCTGTTGCACCTTAACTTGGCAGTCAAAATCACTTCCACTGCTGGATTACACTGGAAGAAGAGATTGGCTATAACAAATGAAAATCACCAAATTTGTCGAGTAAAAAAAAAAAAAAAATGCGCGTGAGAAATTCATTTTTGTTTTCTTTAATTCTATAAGTTCATTTACTACATCCGTTAATAAAATAAAAATTTCTATAATATTTGTAAAAATCTTAATCGCTTTTACTCCATTAGCATTATTTTAAATAAGTTTATAATAATATGAATAATTATTTACAATACATGTAAATGTCATTTTTGTATGTTACATTAAGATATAATAAAGCATTAAATAGAATTTTGAAACTCATTTAAAAATTACTCATTACTTTATTTTGCTCGGAATTTCCTATTTTTCTTTCTGGGAACTATATATTATATCGATATATATTTATAATTTGGCGACCTCAAGTGGTCGCCAAAAAATTGCCAACTTCGCCAAGGGACTCCCTATATATATATATATATAATCTACATTTAAACTTCTTTAATGAAAAGCATTGTAATTCTCAGTTCATTCGAAACTCTAAGCATATAACGGTTTACATTTTTTTTAAATTTGCTTTTTAATGATATAGAATCCTTACATTAAGAATAATAAAATTCTATATGTGCTATATAAGTGTTCTAATGTTTTTTAATTTCTGGAATTATAATATTGTTATGTAGTGGCACGTTTTTATCCTGGTAGGATAGAACCCGGGGCCTTTGGGTCCGAAGACGAGTAACTTAACCACTACACCAAAATCATCCCCATGGTGCAGAGGTTGTTACTGGCTTATATAGATTGTATCACTACAGTTATAATTATTATTATTACCATTTGGGGGGGGGATTTAATGTTTCAAAAATTGTCTTTTATCATGGTGAGAGAAATGAAATGGTTAGGACTAGAATATGTAAGCAAAAGAAAATATACATAACTATCTAATAATAAAATTTCATAAGTCTTTTTCGCTCTTTGAAATTTAACGCGAAATTAAATATAAAACTGATTGTGGTTCTTTTTATGAATGATTCATTTTCTCCTCTCGGTATAATAGATGCCCATAAATGTTTCGATGTAAGAAAACGTTGAGGAATTTGAAACTGCTACAATTTATAAACAACGAATTATAAATTTGATATCTATTAACATCAGATTTAATGAAAATATGAGATTAATAAATGGAAAATGGACAAAAAGTATTAACTCAAAAAAGATTATTATTAATTGAAAAATTGTCTAAATTATGATATAAATACACATTAAAAATAATTCTACGGAATTTATTTGTTATCAGTACGCCAAACGTCTTTTTGGAGCAGTTTTGAAAACGCGTCAAATAAGAATATCCAAGATGGCTGCCTAGCCCAAGAACTCGACGTGAACATAATTAATAAAAATGGCTTATAAATATATCCCTGACGAAAGTGTGTGGAGTGGAAAAATTGAATAGATTTCAAAAGAAGAAAAAAAAAGATAAAATAAGCGAAAATTTACTTATTTTATGTTGTGGAAAACACCATGGAAAAAATATGAGAATCAGGATTAAAAAAAATGGAATATGAGAAATTTAGAAATGACGTGAATAAAAGCAGAAAAAATATTAAACGATAGAAAAATATTTAACATTTCAGACCTAAAAAAGAAATTCTTAAAAGAAATAATAAAGATAGTTTGTGGAATGTGTTAGGAAAGGTTATGAATATAATTCTTTGATTTCCCCTCCCGATACAATATGTCAATCAACCTAATCAATTAAACGTATTATTTTACTGGTTTTTTTTCTTTCTGTCCTCGAATTTGCCAGTTTTACCTTTCCTCCTATCTTCTCAGGGTTAACTTCAACAAAATCAATTAACACATTAAACACATCAACAGCGTGAATCGACAATAGCTGTTGGAAAAATTTTGAGTTCCCTATAAGAATTTCATCGAACGAGGAATGTTTAAAAAAATCCATTAATTTAAAGTAAGGTGGTAGAAATTTACAATTTCCACTTTACACAATAAAAAATACGAAGGTCAAATTTCATATTCTGTCTAAATTTTGATTTCACTAGAACACTTATCACATTTCATGACGGACGAAGAGAAAAAAATCGGAACTCCTTCCAAACAAAATAGAAAAAAGTGCGAAAATTCGTCAATTTTTTCGGTCCATAAAAATTTAAAACAATGCCCGAACTTTTATATTAAGACTGGTACTTACCAAAAATGTTTGAAATACCATGTTCCATAAACCACAGAAGACATCCATAAACGACTGAAGACGAAAGCTGCAATCAGACAACGTAAAATTTGAAAATGGTGAACTTAGTAAAAAAATCGAAACAAAATCGTCTGAAATTATTAGGGTTACTCAAAAATAAAAATTACCAAAACAAAAAATAATAAATGAATAATTATAACATACATTATAATGATGGCAACCACTGCACCAAGCGAAAAAAATCAAGTTAACCATATCGCAATATAAATTAAAAATAAAAAAACTTTTTTAAGAACAAGCTTTTATTTAAACGCTCTAAAAAGAATAAAATAAACTTTTCCTTCAAAACTTATTTTACTGTCAACTTATAACGTCATTACACAATTTATATGATATAAAAGCTTGTCTCGAGATTACTTGTTTATCTACACAGGTAAATCTCGCAAAAGCTTTTATATCATATAAATTGTGTAATGACGTTATAAGTTGACAGTAAAATAAGTTTTGAAGGAAAAGTTTATTTTATTCTTTTTAGAGCGTTTAAATAAAAGCTTGTTCTTAGAAAAGTTTTTTTATTTTTAATTTATTTTTTACTTTTTAGTTACCGCTGGACAGGTTTCTCAGCCTGTTCAACTCATTCAACGCTGGTCCACCATCCCTGATTTAGCTGAATCAATTCTCGCAAAAGGGGGGGGGGTATTAGACGAAAAACACAATTTTTTTAATCCGTAATTTTGTCAATCTTCGTGCAGATCTTGGGTAATATTGTTCTACACACGAAAAAAAGGTTTCGTGAAATTATCTTAATAAATGACGAAGTTATTAAATGTTTAATTAAAATTTTGACTATTTTTTGAAAAATCTTAAAGAATATATTATTTATTTGAAATATTTTAAGGTAAGGGATATATTTCTCTAACATATTAGAAGAAAAATCTAGTTATTTATTAAAAAACTTCAAAAGGCATTTAAATATATGTATTAATCAATAAAATGCTTAAAATTCACAACGCATTTTGTAATCAAAAAAGAAAGTTTTCTCAACTAATGATAATATTTTGCTGGACATTAGATATCTTCTACGTAAGAATCTATTTTTTTTAATTGCTCAGGTCATCTTTAGAAACTTGATTTTGAAAAAATAATTAACCATCGTATTATTTTCCTGTCAAACCTCCATGTAACGAATCTCTATTTTGGGAATTTCTCTATTTTAAGAACTTTTTTCTGGACCGAAGCACATATTACTCTTTTCTTCGTAAAATAACTCCAAATAGCGAAGTGCATTTCCTATTTAACGAAATTTTTCTTCTCAGATTCGATTTTTTTTTCTTTCCTTATTTTTAAAATCTCCTTATTTGCAAATTATTTTCTTTTGGCACATTTTATGGATATCAATAACCATGATCTGGTTTTACAATGTACCTAACTCATCTAGAGAAACAAAATTGCCGTAATTTTTCAAACAAAAAAAAACTCAAATAAAATTAACAGATACTATTTGTAATTAAATTTAAGGACACATGTCGTATGTGTGTTTAGATTACTGGTGATAAAATGAGGTATATTTAAATTACTTGTAGGCTTAAAATTAGAAAATTTCTTTAAAAAATTCATTTATTTTAATATAAAATTATTTTTTTAATTGAAAATACATTGCATTTCTGGATAATATTTTTCTCTTATTGTTTTCCTAGCGGATTCCTTTTTGATGGGTAAGATATATATAAAAAAATGATCCTTCTGATTCCGTAATTATTTTTTTGTCTGAGTTTCATAGATTAAAGTTAGATAAATTTTTTAAAAGAATTTCTACAATATTCCATCTCAGTTTAACTTGGCACCGTTGAGAAAGGTATACAATGTACCAATCTACTTGAAAAATAGCTCGACTTTTTTTTTTTTTTTGAATTTAAATCCAAGAAAATAAATAGAAATTGGTGAAAAAATTGCATACGTTGTAGAAATTAGATTATTTTTACGTTGTAGAAATGCAATTATTTTTTAGACAAAGTTAATAAATACAGTCAATAGCGCAACGTTATGAAATTTTAGTTTGGCTGAAAACCGATTTTCGACGCCAACTTTTGTCATTGTTGTAAAAATAACATTATTACAACAATGTAGATATATCAAAGTTGGCGCCCAAAACTAGTTTAATTTTTTTTATATAATATCTTTTTAATTAATTGCAATATCGGAATATAAATGGTCAAAACATGCATTGTCATCCAAACTAAACGTGTGTACAAAATTTCAGCTCAATAGGGTGAAGATATCAGCTTCAAAATTGAGTTGCAAGATTCCACCTGAACAAATTACATACATATTTACATACATACATACATACATACATTATAAGTTAAATAAAAGCTTGTAATAATAATCGCCCAATTTGGAGAACATCAACAACTTAGCACGTAACATTCTGATATTAGTGCCAACAAATAAACAAATTAAATCAATCCAAATCGTTTGCGTGTTTCTTTGCTTAAAAAAAAACTTGCATTGTTAAAAAAATGTTCTTGGCAGTTAAAATTGCTTTTCTTGTAGGTCTCTGAGGAAGAAGAACTTGGAAAGTGGAGAAGAAGAACGTTTTTCGAAATAACGTAAGAACTCAACTGATATTTAATTTTGACTGAAACTGCATTAAAGCTAACTAGATAAAATCCTGGCCGTAATTGCGAAATTCATATTTTATTTTAAAATTTGTTATTTAGTTTTGAACAATCTTAATAGTTGGATATGGTCAGAGCCTTAATTATGTATCAAATTTGAAAATGTATCTAAATTTTACGAGTAGAAAAACAAGTAAAAATGTAATGTCAGTTTATAATTCAATAGAGAATGCGTGACTGCATTTATTATGTGACCGTCATGAATTTAGCCCATCGGCTTAGAAATTAAATTAGGATAATATAATTAACGAAATTGCAATTAAGTATTTAAAACAAACAAAATAACGCACATTTTGTATTGCCTAATATTTTTATTGCCTAGTTTTTTGTTCAGGATTACTTATTGCATTCTTATTATTTACAATCTGATTAAACTTGTTTTGATTCAAGTGGATACCCTTTTAGTTTATAAGCAGGGGCGCATCAATCTTTATAAAATATCAAGGTTTTCTGATTTTCGGACTCTGATGAACATTTCATAATAAATATTAAGTGTCAAAGGCAGCTAGAACTTATATTACCAAAATAAGATTGCATTTACTTTCGATATCACAATGATACTGATAGTTCAATGAGCGACCATCTTAAAAACTGACTCCCTTTATTTGCAATCTGTTTGTCTTATGTAGGAGAAAAGCGACTCACTCATTACGAGATCTCCAGAAGTATTATGACAACAGAATTGAAACTTGGCAAGCATGTTTCTTTTGTTGAGAAAAAATCCGAGAGAAACAGAGATCTGTATATATATATATATATATATATAAACAATGGGTTTGAGAATATAGGCGTCCAGTTGCAGAGGCGTTATAGATCAAAATTCTTGTTTCGTTCCTTTTTTCATTTTTAACAAATACGATAACATATAAGGTTGGTGTATATAAAATATTGGGTTTTTAAGTAAATATATATAAAACTGCATCTTTTTCCAAAAGCTGTTTATATAATCAAAAAGTGCTCCATTTGCTTCAATGCATCTTTCCCGACATAAAAGTAAACCCTGGGCCCCTACGCAAAAGTAAGCCCCACTTATGACCCATAAAAGAGGGCAATGCATAGCATACGTTGTACAAACCCGAAACAAATGAATGTGTATGACTTACAATCATACAAACCAAATTAATAGACTGCCACCTTTTGACTTAATGAGTAACGATGATGTACGGTGGTAGGCATGGACAACGGTCATTACATGGAGTCACCCAAAATTTCCAGTTTTTCGGAAAATACAACTTGAAATAACATTAGACGGTTGAAATTATTTGAATCATGATCATATTAAGGAGATCATATAGACGAGGCCCCCATTGGGGCCGAAGCCCTGGGCTCATGCCTTAAGACGGGTCTGATCCCTAGACCATGATTGAGACGCTGTGCTTTAGGTGATAATAAAAGAGAAAATATTTTAAAACATTGTCTTATAATTGCATCGATTTGCAGTGCCAGTTTATTCATTGGTCGCTTGGGGCGGGCGTCCAGAGGTCCGAACAAAGCTGGACTTAACCAGATTTTCTGGTTATAAATTTCGATCTTCCAGTGCCAAGGGACCCCGTAGATCGGCACCCGTAGACCTTAAACCGGCACTGTCAATTTGGATTTGTATAAGGGTCTTATTATCTTATTGAAAACGTTTTTGACGTTGAGAGAAACCCTCCTACCTTTCTTAACAAATTTGAAAACTGCGATATTTTGAAACGGTTAACAATCTCTCCCAAGATATGGAAATTCCAAAATGTACAAGACATTCAGGACAGTAAATGGATAGCATATGTTAAAGTTAGGGAATTTGTGTGTGTGTTATCGGATTAACTTGCATACTGATGATATTTAAGCATATCATATATTAAGTAAAAGATATTTATTTTTTACTGGCTCTTAAGCATTATCGCCTCAGTGGCCGAGTGGTAGCGTCTCATGCTCTATGCCACAGGTCCGGGATCAAATCCCGGGCTGGGTAAGATCGACTCAGCCTTTCATTCCTACTTCAATGGGTTGATAGATGAGCACCAAGCTTGTGATTGGTTCACTAAACTCTGGAGGTTTTCGCGTCAGATTGACCACTTGATCGAAACATCTGCTCATACCCCCCAGCGCCCAAGATCACAGATACTGAGATGGGCACTGTAGTCCTTTGCCCTCAAGGGCTGTTACGCTACTGAGTTTAGTTTAGTTACTTATTATCGCAAAAATGCCACCGTTCAAGATAACTCGCCAAATTGGTAACCCGATTTCGTATGCGTCGTAATCGCAACCATGTGCTTCGTTTCATATAATATCCAATACGGTTGCGATGTACGAATAAGTACCGTATTACTTAATTTGATTGAAATACTTTTTTACAGTGGTTGGGAATTTGATTTTCATCATAGTTAGTTATAAACAGAATACAAAAATAATAAATTTGCCAAATTTTATGATTTAATTCTTTATTAATTAATTGTATATTTTTTCATAACTGGCGAAAAGAATATTTTACTCCATATGAAACACTTTAAAATATAAAATAAAATGCATATATTTTAATCACACACGAGAAATTTGAGGAAAAAATACTGTATTTACTAATTATACTTCTCCCGTTTTTATACTATTTGGTTAAAATTAGTCAGTATTTCTACCAAACTGAACGAAATATAAACATTTCATCAACACAGAAAAAAATTAAATAATATGACGAACACGAAATTCAAAATGGTAGGACAAAAAAGATAGTCAATATATTCATTAAAATAATGAAAATGTGTGCCAAATAAGAAAAAAATAGATCTAATAAAAATGTTATTGCTCATCTCCATGACTAGCCAAGCTAGATCATGATTTCACTTCCTCTCAAAAAGTCCAACGCTACTAGAGGGTCCTTATACTAATCTCGTTTTTTAAGCCCCAGGCAGTCAAGAATGTGTTCTGGAGATACCTGGCAGGCCGAACACCTAACACAAGTCGGAAGAACTTTGTTTCCCTCCTTAAAAGTCAAAGTTCGGAGAAGGCCACTCCGGAAACGAGTTAGATCAGTTTGTTCCTGCTTGGTGTATTGAAGGGAAAGAGTACCATCAGGGCTTTTAGCCTCATACCAGTGATGAGCAGGAGACATAGTTGATTGCTTGTTGTTAATGTAGGACTGCAGTTCTGAATAGGAGACCTCCCTAAAGTCCTGCAGTTTGCCTCAACGTGTAATGTGTGTCGGTTCCTGCTTCCCTCTAATCCCCCTTGTCTACTCTCGGACCCGGCTAGATGTGTGGGAAGAACTGAATAATCAGTCGATATGATTCACTCTAATTATTTTATTGTCACAAAATATCACGCAAGCACAATAATAATCCAATTAAGAATGTTGATCAGTATGCAGAGCGTGAAGGTGAGACCCGTTAGCCTGGGGACCCTCAACTGATTCCACGATAACCTATACAAACTCAATTTCAACTCCACCGCGCTCTAATAAGTTATTCTTTAACTTCTAATTAAATAAGAATCACGATACCTGTACTCTTGTGAAGTCGATGTCCTACTGTTGAGGCTATAAATGTTAATCTTTAATTGCATTCAATCACATCCGAGTGATTTTCTCTTGGAATTCTTCAATTGATATTTTTATAAACTTAGATTTACACTCAATAAACTCACGTCCTCCACTCACCAACTAACTCTCAAAACCGAATACAGAATTTATATAACATACTTAATTTGTATTATCACGTTTTCTTACCTTCATTGAAAGCTGGTTGGTAAAAATGTTTCCCCAGAAGAGTCCACAAGGGGTTAGTCACAGACGCGTATAGATCCATCACAAACGTAGTGAGGGGGGTGTTCCTGGGTGGACTGAGCAAAGTATGTCGAGAGATTTTTTCTCCTTTTAGGGTCACCCTTGGTCATTCCACTATGCCCAGCTAAGAATTGCAGGTGAAGGAGCTCCAGTCATTGCTGATCACAGAAGCTGTACTTTTTTCTCCATCTTTGACTTCTGCTCTATAATAATAATTCATGTATATGCCTGCAAATTATTAGGTGTTCCGGAAAGTTCTATTCATATTGCTTGCAAGTTTCAACAAATATGTGCGTATTCACACATTTGACTCTTTCTTTTTATTACTGAATGTATACATACTGATTTAGCAAATGAATTAAAATGAAGATTATTCATCTTAGTATAAAGTGAAACGCGATCCCATGGCTAGTGATGAAGTTCATTCGCATCACTGTATTTTGTACTAATTCCAACAAGGGAGAAATGGTACAGAAGCGTGTAGAAATGTATAGAAGGTGAACGGTGGAGGTATAGTTTCTGGTAGGATATGCAGAAGATGGTTTGAAAAATTTCAGGTAGGTGATTTCGACCTTTCTGATAAGCCATACTCTGGACAACCATCTTTGACCGACGACGATACTGTCAAGATCGAGTTAGAGCAAAATTCTTTTTCAGACAACATCGGAGATTTTGGAAAGAATTTACTCAACTCAATAAACCATTTCGAACAAGGACGTCCTAAGACTTTTTGAGGCCTTTTCTTAAAATTTATTGAGGCCCCTATGCTACTTGAGATCTTTAAAAGTATACAGTATATAGCATGCATTATCAAATATTCGTTCAATAGGTAATTTGAAACAAATAAATGGTGCACAACTCATAATCTCAAAAACATAGACACAAACCGGCTCGAAAGATAGCGGCCTTTCGATTAAATGAGTTGAATGATTGTTTATGAAAAGAGCCTAGACCTAGATATGAACAACGGTCTCCATATAATAATGCAGTCTTGCCACATTTGCCAGTTGACAGGCAGTTTGAAATTCCCCTATTTTTCTGAGAATATGTGCAGCAACAATATTTAACCACATTAAAATTATCCGAATCATGATTTTAGTGTCAGAGTTGTGACGGGGCTATTCGCGAGATATTTTCACTAATCCTCTTGGGGATACTTTGGGGCTAGCATTTATACTAATTCACAGCCTTTCAAGAAAAACACGAGATAGATATATGTTAATTAGTTCGTCTATATAAAGTCTATATAGGTTTTGTAGATGTAAAAGACAGAAGGAGCCGTGAAGCCGTCAAGTAAGTGTGAACACTGGAGTATTTACTTCACAAACTTAGCGCGCGTTTAAAAGGTAATTTCTGAGAAATTATTAGATTGAAGATTTAAGATAGTAGATTCAGAATCGGCCAGAGGTTCATTAGTGATTGTTCTCCTTATCTATTTCTGGTAGTCGGGTTTACTTAGGATTTAATATTAGGATTAATCGACGCTTTAGATATCACTCCTAGGTTTCTTCTTATAATTAAACTTGTGATTGTGTTTAAGTGTTTGTTCAAAGCTTGAATAAATCTATTTGTTATTATGGCGTTAGTTGGTGATGCTTCGTTTCCCCCCACACCTAGAGACGCGCTGGACAGAGGGAGAGGAGTCCCAGTTAGGACCCCTCCCCCACAGAGTCGAGAACAAATAAGGCCCCCACCGAGGGTGAGGCCCTGGGCCCATTCCTTGAGACCTTCCTGATTTCGAACCACATTCATAAACTAGGATTGGCGTGAAAATATTCGAGGTGGGTGCTACACAAGTAATGCGAGAAAAGTTTAAAATGGTTCATATGCAAATCTCTGCTTTCGTGGAACAAATCCGGACTCTTCTTGGACCGGATAATGACTGGGGATGAAAAGTGGATTACATATGAAAACATTGGAAGGAAAAAGACATGTTGTGAACCTGGAAAACCTGCCCCCTCCACCTCTAAACCGAAGGTGAGCCTGAATAAGAGAATGTTATATGCAGGGTGGGACCGAGAACCAATACATTTTGAGCTATTGAAACCGAAAAAAAAAAGCTGAATTCCGACAAGTACTGTCAGCAGCGGGATAATTAAAAAGCAGCAGCCCAAGTAAAGAAGCCGGCTATGTCCTACCTATGTTCAATATGTAGAACATTATGCTGTTGTATGATAGTGTCAGGCCACATTTGCTTTAGAGACTCCTCAGAAATTTGCAGAGCTAGGCTAGAGATTCCGTCACATCCGCCATACTTCCTGAACCTAGCACCCTTCAATTATCACTTGTGTCTGTCCTTTCAAAACATTTTACAGGGCAGAAGCTTTAAAAACGAAGATATTAGACAACCACTGTTCAACTTTTCGTCTCTAGGGGTAAGATATTTTTTAAAAATGGTACATACAAATTGCCATCACGATGGCAAGTCATAAATAATTATAGCAATTTTTTTATTTAATAAAGTCTATTCGAGATATGAAAAAATTATCTTGTTTTATAATGAAAACGGTCAGAACTTTCCAGTAGACCTAATAAAATATTTATTTCTTCTTTTATAAAAAATGAACTAACCTTTCTTTTCGTTTTCTTTCTTTTAAAGGAATAATCTTGCTCATGTGCGAGCCTATTTTACATCAATGGAGGATACTACGCTGAAACATTCTCCTAAATATCAGGTGAGAAACATGTTCTTATTTTATCATATACTGTCTCTCAAAATAAACTATAAAAATCAGTGTCTGAATAAATGTTGAGTTTTTGGAATGCAATTCTTACAAACTCGAGAGAATAATAAGAAAATTAGATACACATACAGTCGATTCTCGATAGTTTGAAGTTGGAGTGACCAATGAAAACTAAAATATCAAGAGGATAGAAAAACTCCCAAAATACTCCAAGATAATTTTTTCTAACACATTTAAATTTGAAACTATGTAATAAAATAACAATTCTACATGTGTATAAAATTATTTTAAAGTTATTTTTAAAAAGTACATATTATAAAATATAAATATTTTACAGAAGATAATAGTCCTGTTTTAAAAGAATACATTCAATACATTAATACACAATCCTATGCATCTCTTCTTCACAATAGTGGACCATCCTTTCTGAACACATGCAGTGGCGCACACAAGAGTCCTGGGGGTCCGGACCCCCCAAAAAGCCTTGATTTTTTTCCGATTGATTATAATTTTATGTATATAGTTCATAAAAATTAATTAAGTATATGTTTTTAATAGTTAATTTTATTAATTAACGCTAATTATTCATTTATTAATTAATTTTTTACTTTTAAAAAATTAAAAGAATATGTTGGCGGGCGTATTGAAGCGTGGTACGAGAACAGTGGACTTTCGACCTTGGACCCCCCCCCATGAAAAATTCCTGTGTGCGCTACTGAACACATGTGTAGCAAGGCCATGTGTTAAACGAAAGATATCGACGACTGACAAAAGGTGGGGTTGGTCGATTGTCCACTTGAAGAAGGAAAGCAATAAAAGTGTATTTTCGCCTGATGAACCGGAAAACACTAAGAAGGGGTACCAGACAGATGGTCATTAAAGAGGCTACGTTACAAAGGAGACAATACAACACAAAACTTGTAAGCTCCAACCTGTTTTCAACCGGACTGTACATGATAGTGAGTGTTCGAATTGTCGAGAGTTTTATAAGATAACTTCGAATTATTGAGTGTACCCAAACGTGTTGTTTTAGTTCCAAATATCAAGAGTTTTTCTAGGAACTGAGCATATACTTCGAATTATAGTGAGGTTCCTATTATCGAAGGTTTGAATTATCGAGTCGACTGTATCTATATTATTTTTCTTTTCTATTGCTTTTTTTAAAAAAAAATTGAGAAATTTGTACCTAATTCCCCCCCCCCCTGAAACTTGGTAACTGAAACGCCACAATATATCTATACTAAGCTGAATATTAAACAAGCATATTTAGGACACTGCTTTTATAATTCCACTATTTCTATATTTTTTAAAAATAAGAACAATACATTACATACATTTGTTTATTATTATTATATGAATTTTCCAATACAACTTGTATATGTTTTGATGTTACAAAAATCTGCATCCCACCAGAGGCCCCGAGCACCAGGAGGGGCCCCAAGCTGATGGACTTCAGTTATAAATCAAAAGTGCAACAAAAAATTTTGTACTGATATTGCAAACCCAATGATTACCCACGATTTGAATCGTATAACAATTAGTGTTGTCCTCATATATTATATGTAATTGCGGTTAAAATCCGGTTTTTTTTTTTTTTTTTTTTTTTTTGAAAAATGTTTTTTAGAATTTTGGTTTTTAATATATGTTTTGGTTCCACGTTTTTAAAAATTTGATCCCGGATATTAATGACTATAAACAACTACCAGTGTTTAACTCTTTCGAAGGAATTTGGCATTTGAAGGTTCGTGGTTTATTGTTATCTGGATTTTTGTGTTTATATTTTGAGAATGTGGGGAAAGAGATCGAAGCAGTGTCGGATTAACCAACATGGAGGCCCCTAGGCAGTCGAGTTCTCGGGGCCCCTTAGCCTGTTTTTGGAGCTCTAACAGAAAACAGAATACGCTTTTGTGGGCCCCTAAAAAGCACGAGGCCCATAGGCAATTGCCTACTCCTCCTAACGAGTAATCCGGCACTGGATTGAAGTATTTTGTAAATTTAGTATCAGTTTTATTTCAGTCAGCATGACAAAAATAGCGAAATATTTAAGTGAGATTGAAATTTCTCTAAATTGATGAATGAATCAAATAGTGAAATAGATGAAAGTTATTTTTTGAAAAAACTGTAGAGGATCTTTGGCTATTGAAATAATTGATCACAATGATTTTTGCATACTAACATAAGATCTGAATTTTGCTGCATTTTTTACCAGTGGTTAACTTAAATTTGATTAAATTTTAAAGTTAAAATTTCAGGTAATGTGCATCTTGATCTTTAATTTTTTCATTGTTTTGGTTTCATAGGATCATTTTTACACTATTTGCTTTCATATGTTTGATTTTTGAGAAAAACTCGTGTGTTTCTAGTTTGATAATATTTTCCTTTTAATATTTCTACATTTTAAGTTTTTGTAATATGGAGAAAGGGAACTATGGACAGGGCCAACCATGCGGAAGGTGTGGTGCATGCTTTGCGCAGGGGCCCCAAAATGATCAAAAACTAAAATGTACTCTTGCATATGAAAACTTGACAATATTCCTATCGTACGAAATGTGAACTTTATCGCAAGCATTACTATTGTAGATCTCTGAAATTCAACAATCTGCAAACTAATTCTTGAAATCATGCAGACTAACGGTTCGCACTACCATAGATGAAGCATATAATAAGAATGGATTTCAAATTCTGAGAAACGTTCCTGAACAACATTCCTTCTTATCAGGGGCGTAGCTACCACCGTATCAATAATATGGGCTCCTCTAGCTACAGGGACCCCTGACGTGTGTCAGCAAAAAGTCGTAAAATATTATCAATGGTCATATTAAGAGTTCCTTTTCAGGTTTATAAAATAGTATGTCACTGGCTTAAAACGATATAAGTTTTCCGTGCGATATAAGTTTTCAGTTATAAGTTCAACGTGCAACACACAAAAAAATCTTGTACTGATATTGCAAACCCAATGATTACCCACGATTTGAATCGTATAACAATTAGTGTTGCCCTCATATATTGCATGTAATTGCAGTTGAAATCCATTTTTTTAAAAAATGTTTTCCTGAACTTTGGTCTTTAATATATGTTTTCGGTTCCAAGTTTTTAAAAAGTTGATCCCAGATTTCTTATGTTAAAATAATGATCCCAGATCTCAGACTATGAACAACTACCAATGTTTAGTTCTTTCGAAAGAATTTAGTATTTGAAGGTTCGTGATTTATTGTTATCTGGATTTTTGTGTTTATATTTTGAGAATCTGGGGAGAGAGATCGAAGCAGTGTCGGATTAAACGACATGGAAGCCCCTAAGCAGTCGAGTTCTCGGGGCCCCTTAGCCTGCTTTTGGAGCTCTAACAGAAAACAGAATACGCTTTTGTGGGCCCCTAAAAAGCACGGGGCCCATAGGCAATTGCCTACTCCTCCTAACGAGTAATCCGGCACTGGATTGAAGTATTTTGCAAATTTAGCATCAGTTTTATTTCAGTCAGCATGACAGAAATAGCGAAATATTAAAGTGAGATTGAAATTTCTCTAAATTGATGAATGATTTAAATAGTGAAATAGATGAAAGTAATTTTTCGATAAAAACTGTGGAGCAGCGTTTTTCAAATTGTGGGGCGCACCTCCCCCCGAGGGGGGGGGGCGTAATAACCATACGAGAGAGGCGCAAGTATATGGAAAATAGAAGATTTAAAAAAATTAGTTTACTGAGATGAAGTAAAGCAAAATACTTTCTGACATAAAAACACACACATTACATTGATATAATTTATACATATCATCTGGCGATATTACGTCATCGAAAATAAAAGCTCCTAGCTACAGGGGCCCCTTACATGTGTAAGCAAATAGTCGTAAAATGTTATCAAAGGTCTTTTACCATTGATAACATTTTACCAGCTGTTTTACGTTTATAAAATAGTATGTCACTGGCTTAAAACGATATAAGTTTTCCGTGTGAATTCTGAATCTCAGGAAACGCAATAAGAAAAGTTTAAAAGCTGGTAAAATTACTCAAAATAATGAGAAGACAAGGAGTGGTGTGATCTTTGAATGTAGGAAAAACTTCTCATTCAAAGCGGATCGACAGAAAGATCGTTTGAAGTGAAATACAGATAACACTTAGGATGGGAAAAATACATTCAGAATGGTATTTGCTTGTAAATGACAATAGCCCAGTTGTAGCAATGCAATTAAATGTTTTATGCTGTACAGAAATTATTCAATTTTTTTTTCTGTGTCAACCCATCGCTGGTGAATTTTAAATAAAAATCTGGAAAGGAGTAAACATGCAATATCTGTGAAAAAAAGTTTCAAATACACGATGGTCAGATGCCGTACGAGCTATAAGACTTGGTTATACACACATAAAAGAGGCCCTGGCTGAAATCCGTAATAAAAATGAGGAGAAAAAGATCACAATACTGGAAGCAACTTCCCTTTTGAAACAGATGGGCACGTATGAAACTTCCCTAGTGACTGTGATTTGGGATACCATATTTCAGAGAGTGAGTACTACTAGCAAATCATTACAATCAGTTGGGTGTGAGCTATTAAAATAATCTAATCTACTGAAACTTTTGGAAAATTATATACAAAATTTCAAGAATGAATTTGGAAAAGCAACTGCTTTATCAAGGCTCTCATTTGAAAAGGAAGTTGTACAAGCTTAGAGGCAGCAAAAAAGGAAAAATATTTTCGGTGAAACTAAAGGTCATTAATTTGAAATTAGGGAAAACTTCTTAGTCAACTCATTTTATGTCATATGCGATAGGACAAGTGCAGAACTATCCCGAAGAGCTGGAATATATGAAACTGTTATAGAACACTTTATTGTATTTTTTGACGAGATGTTACCTGGAATTAAGAAGATATTTACAAAGACGATATTGAATCGTTTAATTTTGACGATGAATTGGATCAGATATTGGCTATTTTTAAAAGAAAATAAAGATACTATCGAACAAAGAAATTTATCGAATTGCAAAAGAAACGGTCTCGACTTTCCCTAATGTAGAGATACTTTTAAAAATATTTTTAACTATACCGATATCAAAAGCATCAAGTCCGAGATCTTTTTCGGTTTTAAAACGCGTTAGAAATTATTTAAAAAGTAGTATGGGAGGAGACAAACTGAGCAGCTTGGCCATATTATATATAGAACAAGATGTTTTGGACCAAATAATCGATGAATTTGCCTAAGAAAAATCAAGACGTAAAGTTATATAGCAAAATTTTAAGCTTTTAGGTAAGGTTTTTTTTTTAAATTCTTTAAAATTGTTCAGTTCACGACATACGAAGAGCTATCTGTGTAATTAAGAGAGTAGAGTGTGTTGTTGTGTCTGTAGTAATGTATGTATAAACTGTGTCTGCGCAATCCCAATTGCGCTGCCTGAACTGCGCATGCCCTGCAACTCCAATGTAAATGTACAGAAGTTATGAGTAATTAATAAACGCAAGTCCACAAGAAAACTGTGTCGTGATTGTGTGTCATGAACAATATGTGCTAGAGACTCTTCAGTCCACTTACGTGTTAGACCTAGCGAATTAAACATTGGTCCTTATGAGGCCAGAGTGAGATAATGGATTTACCTATGGATTAAAAAAATTTTTTTTTAAAAGACTAAGTGAAAAGCCAAGTGCGGCAAACAGTGATTTGTGTAAACAGCCAAGTTCGGCAGCCAGTGATGTGAGGTGAGAGCAATGTTCTTTGAATGTTTATGAGAATTTTAATTATGTCTTTAATTGCTAAGTTGAAGAAAGACGAGTTAAAACTTGTCGCGGAGGAATTAAAACTAACTGTGCCAGATAATGCAAAAGTTCTTGATTTGAAAATTTTGATTGAAAGTAGTGAAGTGTTTAATACAGACACAGAATTAGTTAAAACTGTTATTGACTATGCCGTTGAAGAAACGAGAATTAAAAAAATCTGCGAGTGAATTAAATTTAGAGTTAGAAAAAATTAAATTACCGCATAAGCGGTCAGAAAGTGAAGCAAATTTAGAGTTAGAGAAAATTAAGTTAGCGCAGTTAGAGAAGCAATTAGAGCTTGCTAATATTCGGAAAGATTTAACACACATGATTCTTCACTTTCAACAGTGAGCGCCACCGAAACATGTAACAATATTAGTATCGAAACGTTAATAAAAAGTGTAAAAACATTAACTATCTCTGTACCCTCGCGTGTTGAGTCATATAATTTATTTTTTCAGTCATTAGAGAAAGCATTTAAAACGAAAGAGGTTCCCGAAGTATGGAAATCGGAAATTCTTTTAAATATCTTAGGAGAGAGAGCGAATAACTTAATGAATGTGTCAGAGGAAGAATTGCGCAGTTATGAAAAACTAAAAAATTTAGTTTTGAAAGAATTTCAGCCTACACCGCAAGAATGCTATAATAATTTTCGTAAAACTCAAAAATTAAATTCAGAGAGTTATGTTCAATTTGCGTCTAGGTTAAGTGCAACATTTGAGTATTACTGTCAGTTACGAAATGTTAATGAATTTAAGTCAGTATGTGAATTAATTGTTGCGGATAAAATGATGAGCACTCTTGACAGAGAATTAGTGACTCACACACACATATTAATGTAAAACAAGGAGAAACATTTTTAAACCCCACGAGTTAGGGCGAGAATGTGATATTTATTTATCTTCTAAAAGTAAATTTAAAAGCGAGTCTAATACATTTTCCAGGTCCTTCACTGGAAATGAAAATAAACGATATGAGTTCAATAATCATCAGAGATATAACAGCTCGCGAAGTCAGAGAGGAGTTTCGAGCGTATTTTTTTCTGAAATAAAGAGTGAAAAATGTGTGTTGTGTAAAAAGGAAGCACATGCTTTGCAATTTTGCCCTCAGTTTAAAGGTTTTTCGATAAATAAAAGAGTAGATTTTGTTAAAAACAATAAAATGTGCTTTAAATGTCTATCCCCAGAATGTTGTGTAAAACAGTGTCGCTCTAGAAATTGCATAGTTTGTAAGAAGCCGCATAATAAATTGCTTCATTTTCAAAGAGAAATAAAAAGTATCCCAACTCCCCAAATCGGGCCTCCTTCGGTCCTTGAAGAGAGATCGCAAACGATAGCTTTTAATTCTTCTGCCCCTCCATTCGTTCCTAATTCAAATATAAACAAGCAAGAAATCGTGGCGACTACATTTAGTCATAACAAAATTAAAAGATGCTTACTGAGCACAGCTCGCGTATTAATTAAGGATAAATATTCGAATTGGCATGAATGTAGGTGTTTGTTAGATGGAGGCAGTATGGTTTGTCTTATAACTAAGGAGTGCGCCAATAAATTACAACTGAAAAGTGAAAAGATTAATACTTTGATCTCATGTTTAAATGATGCATCTATGATTGTTAACGGTTGCGTTAAAACGACAATTTCAAATAAAAATAATACATTCGTGAAGGATTTAAATATGTTAGTAGTTAAGAAAATCACAGATTTTATTCCAAGTAATACGTTTAATACTAGTGTTAATTTTTCAGATGTAGTGGAGTTAGCTGATGAACGTTTTAATATTCCAGATAAAATAGACATGTTGTTAGGTGCAGAAATATTTTTTGAACTATTGAGACCGGAAAAATTTAAGATAAAAAATTCAGATCTAATTTTACAAAACACGGTTTTTGGTTACGTTGTAAGTGGTAATGTAGATTCATTTAATGAAACTAAAGTTCATTGCGGTTTAGTTAAGGACGAGGATTTAAATAAAACGCTGCAAAAATTTTGGGAAGTAGAAAATGTGGAGATAGTGCAAACAAAAAGTAATGAGGCTAGTTTATGTGAGGAACGCTTTATGAAAACACATTCTAGAGACGAGGAGGGATGGTATATAGTTAAAATGCCCCTTAAGGGTGATCCAAATTGTTTAGGGAATTCCAGGGGCATTGCTCTCAAACGATTAAATGCATTGTGGCTTAGATTGGAAAGGGATCCACAATATCTAAAATTGTATAGAGAATTCATGCAAGAATATGAACAATTGGGACATATGAAAGAAGTGAAGGTAGAAGAAAATAATTCGAAGAGGGACTATTTCTTACCTCATCATGGCGTCTATAGACCCGAAAAAAGTACTACTAAGGTGAGAGTGGTCTACAATGCGTCTAGTCCTACAGATAATGGATTATCACTGAATGATATTCAGTATAATGGAGGAGTCATCCAAGATGACTTATATGCCCAGATGATTAGATTCCGTACTTACAGATATGCACTGACTGCGGACATTAAAAAAATGTATCGAATGATCCTAATTGATTCCGAACAACGCTGTCTGCAGCAAATATTGTGGAAGGATAATAATCACGACCGAGTAAAAACATATGAGCTTCAAACAGTCACGTACGGAACGACCAGTGCCCCATACTTAGCACAACGAACATTGAAACAATTGTCCTATGATGAAGAAAATAAATTCCCGATAGCACCAGTCCTTCGAAGCAATTTCTACATGGACGATGCGTTATGCGGGGCGGACACCTTAGAAAAGGCTAAGGAGCTACGATATCAGTTAATTGAAATTTTGAAAAGTGCAGGCATGGAATTGCATAAAATCCGGGGAAATCATCCTGAACTTTCGCAGAGTATAAATGGAATCTACGATTTTTCTAGACCAAATGAGACCAAAACCTTAGGTGTGTCCTGGGACCCAGGAAGAGACACTTTTTCGTTTAAAATTGACGTGATACTTAGTGATTCGTATACCAAGAGAAGCGTTTTGTCAACTATTGCGAGACTGTTTGATCCTTTGGGTCTTGTGGGACCCGTGGTGTCCAACGCCAAGATGTTTATGCAGAGGCTTTGGAGACTTAGTATTGACTGGAAAGATCCACTCCCAAAGAAAGTGTATGATGAATGGCACCAGTTGTTAATTGGGCTAGAGAGCCTAAATAACATAAATATCCAAAGACGTGTAGTAATTGAGAATCCTACATCTATAGAGATTCATGGATTTTCTGATGCGTCAGAGCGCTGCTATGGAGCTGCAGTGTATTGCAAATCAAAAAATAATTCGGGAGTGATTTTGGGAGATTAATTACTAGCAAATCGAGAGTTTCACCAATTAAGAGTCTAACTATTCCAAGATTGGAACTGTGCGCCGCTGTCCTTTTGTCCAAACTTGTGAAAAGAGTGATTGATGCCTTGAAGCTGGAATCAGTTAAAGTTTATCTGTGGACTGATTCAATGATAGTGTTGTCTTGGCTACAAAAAGAACCGATGGACCTTAAAACATTTGTGCAGAATAGAATTGCTAAGCTTCAAGATTTGTTCCCTGTACGGCAATGGAAACATGTGCCATCCAACCAGAATCCTGCAGATTTGATTTCTCGTGGAGTAGATCCTGACAAACTTCTGAACCAAGAAATGTGGTGGAACGGTCCAGAGTTTCTATCTGGCAGTGATTATCCGAACAAACCTGTGAACATTAGTGAAAACAACGATGCGTACAATTCAGAACTGAAGAACAGTGTCCGTGAAAAACTTGAGAATGAAGTGCCAGTTTTTAACGTTTTTGTGAATGACTTCGTGAACAATTTGTGTAACCTTAGTTATAACTATTTAACCATTTTGCGTATCTTAAGTTATATTTTTAAGTTTTTAAACAACCTGAGGAGGAAGGTCAAAGCCAGTGGCCCACTAACAGTAGATGAATTGGAGAAAGCACAGAGATCTTCTTAATAAAAAGTGTACAAAGGCAAGAAATTTCAGTAGAAATAAAATGTATAGAAAAACAAAAACCTATCTTGCCAAAAAGTAAGTTGAAAAGTCTCAATCCATTTTTGGATTCAGATGGAGTGCTTAGAGTGGGTGGCCGATTAGGTAATACAAATTTTCCCTTTAAATCAAAAACATCAAATTATTTTGCCTAAAATCCATAAACTGTCATGTACGATAATTGAATATTTGCATAACAAATACTTTCATGTTGGTGCTTTTTCACTTTTGAATTATGTTCGCGAAAAATTTTGGCCTCTCAATGGTCGCAATCTTTGTAGAAAAATTGTTCATAAATGTATAATTTGTTTTAAATGTAAACCTGTTATAACATCTCAAATAATGGGCAATCTGCCTAAGGAAAGGGTTACCACTGACTACCCTTTTAACTGCTCGGGTGTCGACTTTTGTGGTCCTTTCTTCATAAAAAACAAAAGCCAACGCCAAGGAAGTTTGCATAAAATCTATGTTTGTATATTTATCTGTTTTGTGTTTAAAGCTGTACACATCGAAGTAGTGTATGATTTAACTTCCGATGCATTTATTGCGACTTTAAAAAGATTTATTGCACGAAGAGGGAAATGTGCAAAATTATTTTCTGATAACGCTAAAAATTTTGTAGGAGCTAATAGGGAAATTAAAAAACTTCATGAAATGGTTAGCAAACCAGATGATCAATTAGCTAGATACTTAGCGGCAGAAGGCATTAAGTGGAAGTTTATACCCCCTAGATCCCCCAACTTTGGTGGTCTATGGGAGGCTGCTATTAAATCAATTAAATATCATCTAAAAAGAGTTATGAGGGGAATAAATTTGACTTATGAAGAATTTTTAACCGTGATAGTTCAAATCGAGGGTATGTTAAATTCTCGACCTCTTTGCCCCTTGTCTGCTAATGAGAATGAGTTTGAAGTTCTTACTCCTGCTCACTTCTTGATAAATAGATCCTTGAATTCTATTATTGAGCCAACTTAATAAATATAAAGGAGAATTACCTTAAGAAATGGGAAAAAATTACTAGAATAGTGCAATTAATGTGGAAATTTTGGCATCGCAATTATCTTAATCAAATGCAACAAAGGAACAGATGGATGTTCGAAAAAATAATGTAAAAGTTGGAGATTTAGTACTCTTAATTGAAGAGAATTTGCCACCATACAAGTGGTTATTAGGAAGAATTATTTAAGTTTATTTAGGAGTCGATAACAATATTCGTGTACTTAAAGTGAAAACTCAATTTAGTACTTGTAAAAGAGCCATATCTAAAGTTTGTGTTTTGCCAATGCCAAATGATTAAATACTGTTGATAAAATTTATTTTTTTTGTGTGTTTTAATCAATTCAAGTGAATTGTTTTTTTTTTAAATTTATTTTCAATGATGTAGTGCATTTTTTGTGTCTTTTGTGGAATTTGAGTGATGAACAATTTAGATGTATTTTGTGTAAATTATTAATACAGTGATTGCATGGTGTAACCAGTGCAATGTGGGCGGTGTGTTCAGTTCACGGCATACGAAGAGCTATCTGTGTAATTAAGAGAGTAGAGTGTGTTGTTGTGTCTGTAGTAATGTATGTATAAACTGTGTCTGCGCAATCCCAATTGCGCTGCCTGAACTGCGCATGCCCTGCAACTCCAATGTAAATGTACAGAAGTTATGAGTAATTAATAAACGCAAGTCCACAAGAAAACTGTGTCGTGATTGTGTGTCATGAACAAATGTGCTAAGAGACTCTTCAGTCACTTACGTGTTAGAGC